>JAQGBY010005806.1:0-14067 GCA_034698785.1 Mycogona germanica | reverse complement strand
CAACAGTGGCCGCCACCTCTACCGGCAGTGACCATCACCACCAGCAGTCTACTACCGCATCACACAGTAATATCCACTGCAACTGCCGCTCCCCGGGCCTGGCCACGGTCACCACTAGTAGTGACCACCACCACATCACCATCACAGTGGCCACCAAGGGCGGCCGCCACCAGCGGCCACCACCAATGGCCACCCCCTGCAGTCACCATCATCACTGCCACAGTGACCACATCAGCGACGATGAGCTGGTCAACATTTCGGCGCGCAATCTTAACAGTCAGCTGCAACTGTGAGGTCTGGCTCACGATGAGATTGTCCGCACGAAATAGTGTCGACACACGCTCAAGAACCGCGGCTAAGCGGCCAGTTGCCGCACCAAACGGGAACATTAGAAGACAAGCGTGGAGACGACTGCGGTTCACATCCGGGACGACAACGACGAGGCTCGAGACGAGACGAATGAGCTGCTCTGCGTGTAGGAGGCGCTCAAACGCTTCGCCATCCAGCGAAACATTCCCCTTCCGCCGGTGAACACCTAAAACTCGTCTCGGTTTCGATTTCATCGAGGAGACTACAGGGAGAGCTCTGATTGACTGAAGCAGAAAAATCCAAAAGTTTGCACATCACGAACTTTATGTTTGTGCGTCCAAGAACTATGAATTATTTATTAGTATTAATTTACTTATTTAGTGATTTAGTTATTAATTACTGTTTTGGTGGATTGGTGGAAAAGAGTGATTGATTTGAATGTGTTGCTGTCGGTGTCGACGTGCTGGAGACAAGCTCCGTTATAGTGTTTTTATTGTGATTGATTTTATTGTGGTGAGGATTTTTAGATGGGTTAGGATGTGACCGCATAGCTAACCGCGTAGCTAACTGTTCGCCGCGGCTAACACTGGACAACCCCCCATCCGGCAGCTCACTGAGTAGGAGGGATAGGGCGCTCATTTTAGGGGGAGGACTAAGGATTTAGGGAGGAACCATGGAAAGGACGCAATCTGGGGGAAGGACAGCTGTCGAAGTTGGGATAGACCGCGAAAAGGGGGATAGAAAAATAAGGGCTATCATAAGGTAGAATGCAGAGTGGCGAGAGACTTAGAGCGACTTAAAGAGTGGCGAGGTAATGGACAGGTTTTTAAGGTAAATTAGTTTATCTTAAAATTGGTTCCACATTTATATTTATTGCTCAGTACGGGATTCCAACCAAAGAATTGGCGAGATCCTCACTGTGCCAGCTGTAATTACACTAGAAACAACCAAATGGACCACCAGGTGCCTCACCCTCTCATTCAAGTGGTCTTTGAAACATGTCTAAAAACGCGGTCTAGTTTCTCTTTAACGTGATTTTGTTATAAAGAATAACAATCACTGTAGTCAACCGCACTATAGGAGTTTCTGTACCCTTCTTAGTGCTTCGGTACTGTGTGATTTTCACCAGTACCCGGGATCGAACTCTGAACCGCCGAGCCACAGTCAGTCACAATACCGACTGGATTACGACGAGTCGTACGAGTGTTATATAATAACACAAAAAATATTTAATTTAAAGAATACATCTTGCTCTCAACCGAATTCGAACCTTACCTCACACCTTTGCCACCTTTCTTGAGTCCCACAACAAACAGACTGGCCAAACACGTCAAAAACTTCCCTATAAATTTGAACTTCAGTAACTTTAACGAGGTTTTCACAGTTACAGCAAAGTCAATTTCGCAAGTTGGGAAGATATTTTTCTGTTCATTGCACGCACCCCAAAAATCATATTCCACTCTCAGGTCCCCGTTTAATGTTTTTTTCTTTTCGTTTAACGCCTCATTTCGTTTTTCTTTCCTTTTACCGCGAATAATTAACAGAAGTAGAAAGACAGATAAACGAAATGAGGCTTATTAAACGGAGAGGGTTGGAGAGTGGAATATGATTTTTGGGGTGAGTGCAATGAACAGAAGAAGACACATATCACAAGGCCACGATCGACCAAGACCGTCACCTAACTCCATGAACAATAAATATTTATCTCATGGAAGGCTGAACGAAATAGTTTCAAGAAAAAAGCCTTACAAGCTTTTTTGCTCCGTAGGGTCAAAGTAAAATAACAAAAGTTGTTAGTTGTTCCAAGTGCAGATCTCTAAACTCTGCAAAAACCTAGTATTGTGGCTTTTCAGATTGGATTTTTTAAAATCTTATAAATCCAGTCATGTCGTCAAATTCAGATCTGGAGAGCGGGTGTTTAGTCGTCTGGTCACCATGGTAATTTTTGATTTTCAACAAAAATAGGAAAAATGTAAACATAGGCCATAAAAATACATGTGAAAAATTACGCTACATTCAGAAATATTTGAAATAGACATTTTCAGGTTTCGTTTGGCCTAATTAAATCGGGTACATTTGTCATTCAAAATATTCTGAATGCTAAATAGGTTATCCTTCTTATAACATTGCACGGCAAGATTCGATTATGTGAATTTTTAGACAACTCCTTACACAAGACAAACGTAGGGGAGAACGTACATGTAAGCCGAACGTGCGACTAAGTTTATCATGTCCAGTTACGAATCCTCGGACCACTATTTACATATTTATGGTGGCCGAGTTTTAAAACGCGGAATTTGCAATTGCCATTTCAAAATCGACACCAGAAATGCGAGTCCACAAAAATCGAGTTAAATTTGACCTCGAATATAAGTTCTGGTTGACAAATGTGACATGGGAAGACAATGACATTGTGAACGTGTACTGATAGGCTAGGAGTAAATCGCACCATCGTGAGCGATTTTAAAACCAAATTTTCAATACCCAATTATTATATTAAGGCGACAACTACGTGGGAAGAGAGCGTGGCGTTTGAGACATCTTTGTGAGGAGAGAAACTCGGAAGTACACTTGGCAACATTTTGGCTCGGCGACCTGTTCCATCCAACATTGACGCGAGATTGTTATGGCAGGGGTACAGAAAGCGGGGCAGAGCTGGATCTCAGTAAACGCTGGCCTGTCTCGCGAGACGTCTGACGTGAGCTAACCGACTATTCGGCCATAGATTTATATGCAATCCGACAAAAACTGAAACATTATTTAAAACCAGAATTGGACGAAAAAACCATCTCTTTTTCTGTTAAGAGCAGCTTGACAGAGGAAATAATTTTTTCCCCAAACGTTTGTCACAGAGTGGCATTGCGTGTAATCTAACACCGGAATCTCAAAACTCAATACCGAAGCCCGCTGATGCACAACTAACGAACTTACGGCAAAACAATAGTAAACGCCCCATCGTGAGTCTATGGCAATGCTGTCCTGGTTACACCAAGTTCAGGAATGCCTTTGTCCTGGCCCGCAAAACGTCGACGTCCGATAATGACCGGCGGTTGAGCAAAAAAGTGTGCCTGCCTCTCAGAGGAGCGTGGTGGTGGTTGAGTGGTGACAAGAACTGTCAGACAAACGCAGACAACAGCTAAAAACACCACCCAAGTGGCCCGCACGGTCTCTTGGCTCGACCCCCCCAACTCTATCCAGTCCAACAACTGCGATCTATATCATCGCTCGAATCCGTTGCTCTGTCCCTCATCGTTGTTGAGCAGGGTAGTGTTGATCTCGCAATCTCCCTCCCACTCCTCGATGTTCCCCTTGCGGCCGTTGTGGGTTGCGGATGAGCTACCGCCATTGCTGGTGACCCGTCCCAGTTTGGCTCGCATGCTGGACAGCGTCACGTCCGTGTCCTTGAAGCCGTGCAGCAGAAAGATGGCCGCCACGATGACCATAAAGCCGCACAGGTTGCCCAGCACGTCCTTCCAGCCCAGATGACCCCACTCCTTGAACAGGATGGACGAGGCCACCAGGACGAAAGTGGTGAAGCAGACATAGTAGACTGGAGTCACCATCGACGTGTTGAACGTGTCCAGCGCGCTGCAACACGAAACAGATAGACATGAATGGAATATCAAACGCTGGCTGAACCATGAGGGAGATGTACGTTTTGCAAGTACGAAACTCGAGTGATTTGACCCAATGTCGTACAATGTCTTACCGGTTAAGATAGTTCATCTGGATGGCTACGCAGGCGATGAGCGAGGCGAGCAGGAACCAAGTGAGCCAGTGTCCAAACTCATTCTCGACGCCGGCTAGCGTTTCCTTGACGGCGATGCCCAACCCTTTGCAGCCCATCACACTCAGTGATCCGATGAGAGAGCAGGCCAGGATGTATATGACCAAATTGGTTTGACCCCAGCGCGGACCCCAATAGAGGATGAGCAGCGCAGCAAGAATCAGCACCACCGTCGTGTACGCGATGAATACTGGAAATTAAAAAATAGGTAGACGGGAAAGTTATGAATAGAACAAGCAAACAACCGCATCCGTATATTGAGCTGAAATGCTCGCTTGACTCAATTAACAGCATTTCCATATGCAAATAAAATAAAAGCATGTAAATAAAGGCATAAAATGCCTTAATAAATAATTTTACTTAATGGATCCACAGCCAACAACTGATATAACGATTTGGCAGAGGTGATATTTAAATCTGGCATTGATCATTTATTTATATTAATGGTAAATATGCTAATTATTCAAAGTGTAACCCTCATATTTCAAAAATGATTAATTTATAATATCGCATTCCCCCAATTTAAGGAAGACTAAAATAAAGGTGCTTAGGCACTATGGCGGGCACATTTTCACCAGTACCCAGGATCGAACAATCAGAGAACCCGCGCCATTAAATATTGGTTATTATTCTCTGATGGGTTCTCACCCCCCCCCCCCCCTTAAAATAATAATAATTTGAGTGAGTTGAAAGACTCACCGGGATCTTGCAACTTGATCCACAATTCCTCCATATTTCTGACGTCTCCCTCCTTGGGAGCGTGGATGACAATTATTGTTGAGCCGATGATGCACAAGAAGCAACCCAACTTGCCCAAAATATTGAGATGCTCATTCAAAAATTTGGACGCCAAAACGGCGCTGCAAAAATCGTTGAAAAACCCAACAAATCAATATACAAGTTGACAATCCAAACACTAACAGACAAATTTCAACCCAATACTTCATTATTGAATTAACAGATCCGATGAACATGCAGTCTGCTTTTGACAATAGTCAATATATGACGACATAACAATAATGACTCCGATTTTCAAACCTTCAAGTTGGTTAGGTAGGTTAAGTGCCATTTCGACGCAGAACCATACAGTTGTATCGCCATTATGACATGGAACCTCTGCCAGGCCAGACCACTACAGCCAGACTCACCTAACCAGTACGCTGAGTGCGCCCAGAGGTGTGACCATGGATGCCGGTGCAAAAGCGTAGGCCATGAAATTGAGCGCCTCGCCGAATCCCACTGTTAATAAACAGAAGGGGCATAAACAAATAGATTAAGCAACATTGCAACTTTCCAATTAATCTGATTTTGAGAAATATTGTAAATCGTTCCAACTGGGTAAGCGATTTTTTCTAAAATTTAAGTGCCACAACTAATTTCGAAAATTCTCACACCTCCCTCACACCTGTTCAGATTATACTTAAGGATACTTACTCGAAGACAGGCCAATCCACCAAATCCACTCACGTAAATAGCCATGGCCACCAGAGCCTGTGAGAGGAAAAGGAATAGAGAACATTTGAGATCAATTAAATTTCAGAAATGGATGATCTTATGAGGATAGCAGTGGATAAAAGAAAAAAACCAAGACATAATCATAGTGGATATTATTTTGTGATCTGTAATCTGGTCGTCACCCCAACTTAGATCAATTATATTTTTGCAGTCGGCAGCTGATGTGGCCATTTGGCAGAAGGGGGAACAAAATTTCGTACAAGGATAAATTTAATATAAAGGCATTCAAATCGTTACTGACATAATCTGCGAGAAAAAATGACAAAGAAAGGAGCCCGGTCCCGCACGAACTTCATAGAATAGATATGATTATGGTCTAAACGGTCTTTGCTAAGCTGCTCAACCATTAAGAAATGAGAGTCCCTCGTTCCAACTCATCGCCGCTAATACAGGGACGCAGGTGCCCTCTTAATTTATCTGTCAATTTATTATCACGGACACAAACAACCCACACATGTCATGGCCAATTTCAAGAGCTCCGATGGCTAACCAGGTGCGCTTGTCCCCCCCCCTCCCGTCCCCCATCACCAGCGCCAGTTGATGTGAAATGCCAAATTTTAGATACATATCACCTGGAGTATTAAGCAATTAGGCGGTTGAAGTGTCGGTCGTTCCCAACGCAAGTATTGAAACATTTGAGGCATCGATTCGATTTGCAAATAACACATCGAGGACATGTGTGCATAGTTCGGATATATTAATTAAATGTCGAGCTGTGCAAACAGGCTGAACGGCGAATGGTCGGATGAAAGCAAAATGGATAGAAATGTGAAATAGCGTTCGCACAACTTTCTGCTTTTGGTTGCAAGAACTTATCAATTTAGGATTTTAAAAAACAGACTCGATGAAACCAGGTTTGACGAGAACTATGTTTTTAAGAGTCTTATGTTGATAGACGTGAGCGGCATGTCATTAAGTGTGCATCACACTTTTCCCCATAATTAAATTATAGCCCCATAAATCGAATGATAACACACGAGGAAAAATAATGAGAAAACTAACAGCGGTTCTTTCGATATGAAACGAGCTCTACAGGGGAAATGTTACGTCATACTATTACTCAATTCTGTTAGTCTTTCGTTCCTCACTGTCCCGAGCTTTATCCCCTTTGCCAATTGACCACATCAACTAGGAGACTGCTGACCACCAAGATCAGACGAGTTGGTGCACTCACCAGCCCTCACCCTTCCCATGGCGCCAATCTTGAGCAGCGCCTTCTTCTTGATGATGAAGCTCGATCCGATGAACAGACTGGAGCAGATGGCCAAACCCAGACCAATGTAGAAGTCATGAGTGGTGAACACCTTCCATTCGGGGACGACTGGCGGCGGTGGCACGACGGTCGGAACGTTGGCGCCCACTGAGTCGGGATCCATCGCTGCCGTCTGGCTGGATGAGGTGGAATCGAGTCAAGTCAATCGATGACCCACACAACAAGGTTCTCAGTATCTGAGTGGTTAATCTGAAAGGAATCAAAAACAGCGTTATCTTCTTGATTTCACACTATTTCTATTCAAAAACACAAATTAATTTTAAATGTGAACGTTTTTCCCCTTCAACACAAATAAAATAACAAAACAGGACATTCTGTCCCACTTCTATCAGCACCGGGATAGAATAAATGAGACTGGAAAACCGTCTCACTACAATTTTGTTTCAACCAGCTGAGATGCAAAGGATTTCATTAACCACTTCTTGACAAAGAAAAAAAAACGAGAAGCATTTCTCCAAAGCTCATGGCGAACTTCAGACACAATATTGGCAACTTGACTCACGGCCCGACCTGAATAAACTCGTAATCTACCAAAAAAACTGTTATAGGCCTGAACGTTACATGTACTAAAAGTAGAATCCTCTTTGCTGCGTTCGAAACAATTGGTGAATTGCTTATTCGGGGTCTGCAGCCACATAATGGCGTGCGTCTACCGTTCGCGTGTTCTTCTCCCCTCGCAAATTACACCAGCATCTATCCAAGATTCTATTCCAAGATGTAACGTCAACGATAGGAACAATAGCTGGGGAGTTTCGCTGCAGCCCTCATTTACTCGGCACACCACCACCTAGGTCACCAGCCACTTTCCTTGAAGCCCGTGAAGTCAATACTAAAACCTCACACAATACCTTTGCAGACTTGAAGAAAAGAATTATGGGTAGCACAACGTAGCGGGCGAGGAGAATCCTATCAAGGACACTGGCTGCATTGATAAACAAGTAAACAACGTCGACAGCAAAATAATAATAATAATCGAGTAAGGGGAGATTTCAAAATCACGCAGAATAAGAAGTACGGGTTTGTATCGGTTCAAAATATCACATTTTAAGTCACTATTCAATACTCTGCAGCCTGCCACTAATGAGATGAGCTATTCTAATTCCCTGACGTTCATAAAATGTTTCGGGGCCTCAAACTTTGATTTTTGCCAATTTTATAGCATAGCAGCTTGCTTGCAACTGAAAATAGCAAAAACATGAATATGTTCGCAACAAAATTAACCGAACACATAAGGGCGAGAAAGAAGAACTGCGGAGCGCCATTGCCATAGCTACATCAAATGTTTTACATCAAATGTTTTCAATGTCTAATGTCTATAGCAACACCCTTTGTTATAAGTTGTAATACATTAGGTAGCTCAAACTGAAATGTGCGATGAATAAACAAGGACAACATTACGAAGAGATGAAATAATAACGCACAAACACGGATGACCCACTTTAGACTCAATTTCAATCTTCCGTGCACTTTTCCTCGACACTTTCCACTCTTTAGGCCACCAAGGTGGTCAGTTTTAATTTTTAGGTGACCAGTTGGACAGTTAAGTGACCCGGCAAAAATACCTTCTATTGCAACACCAAACCCATAAACCCCAATTTCCACATACATAGTGGCTAAATTGTGCATATGTTTGTCAAAAAACTTTAACGTCAAAGTTAGGAATTTGAACATGACACGAAATAATTCGAATTTGCTTTAGATTTATTGTAGATACCATTATCGCCGCGCCGTGGCATTATGGTGATTTACATAGTAACAGGTGTTAGTGTAGATTTGTGCAGGTGCGGACAGCTCGTTGACGGGATTTAGAGGTGAGGGAGGGGATTGCACAAGGGTTTGAGGGAGGTTGTTCCAGTCACTAACGTTAATGGGGAGAAGGAGAATTTGACATAGTTGCTCTTTGCATATATCATTTCAAGTTTGAAGGACTGACACCTCTTCTCTTTTGACCTGGGTAGAAAAGTTGGTTGGGTCAAGGGTGGTAAGGTGCCTTTTGTCTTCCACATTTTACCTATATGACCAATAAAATCGCATGCCAATAATTATTTTGCACAATATTTGTGCTCCCTATATTGTTTTTGCTAATCCGGTCTGTCAACATTGATAAAAGTGGGTCTACGCGATAACATACGAGCTAAATAGCGCATGTAATAGCGCAGTAAGTCACCGTTGGCGCGTGTGTCACGCTGACCCGAAGTGTGTCACGCGTTAGTTTGCGTCGCACTCACAGTCTTACGTGTACAGTCCAATGTGTAACAACTCGACAAATACACGTTTTATGTACTCGAGGGATTCTTTAATTTGATGTAGCCACACCTACAATTAAATACACCTATCTCTAATCTCTCACTTGTTAAATGTATTTATTTTTGGGAACAGTTGAAAAAAAAAATTTGAATGACCAATGACGCAACGTAGAATCGGCGCCTGACGTCAATCGCCCGAATCTCACTCAAACACATTGTTGTCGGGGGTTGAAAAGCGTGTGAACTAGAATTTCGAAGTGCTTTGAGCGGAAGGTCAGCCGATCTCCCCCGACAAACAAACCTCTGAATCTCTTAAGTGAAATTTTAAAGTGACGAAACGTGAAACAAAATTGGATCGCACAAACTTAAATTATATGCGAAGAGCACTCGTCTACGTAAAATAAATAAAAATAAATTAGTTATGGAACCCAATATTTTAGGAGATCAAGAAAGTCAATCGAGAGAGAATATTTAAATTGATTCTAAAATTTCTGAAACCTAGTGTACTACTGCTATATTTTTTCATTACCATTATCATACCGAGACAAACAGACAATTTGGGGTCGATTAAAGGTGTATTCTAGCAAATAATGTTGCAAGTATCGGACATAGCGGAGCCGAATAGCACTGTTCAGTTATGGAACAGTTGCCGAATTATCTATCACACATCATAAATAGAAGTTAATGGTTACACAAAAATGGTCATAAAATCAATTCACCAGCTCATCTGTTGGAGCTTCCAGTTCGAAATTGACACACAAAAAAAAACAGACCTTAAATCTGTCAAGTCAAGATCCATTAATGTTATTTACCACCACTTAAGACATCCTCACCATCAGACAACCATTACCCTCACCTAAGACAACGTCTGTGTGGTAACAAGACAGCGGGTCCAAGAACTCCATACAATTGCCAGTACTGGTAAGGTCAGATTTGTTTGTGAATTTTCTGCTCTCGGGATTCACAATTTAAAAAATGATAACACTAAACAGGAGTACTTACTTGACAAAATCTTCGTTCGGACGTATTTGCACAGTAGAATTTAGGTTTTTGTCCGCTGTCAAGTGTTCGAAGATGCAGACCAGAGACGATAGGGAAAAGGCTTAACCACTCGAGAAATTTTTACACCGAACGGGGCTCCTGTCTGTCGAATACGAACTCATTTCAGGCTATCAGTTTGTACAGAATCAGTTTCGCAAATTTTTGCCTATGTATGAAATATCTGTTAAAATTATAAGTTTCGACATTTGTTTTCAACGAAATACGCATCCGTCATACGGTGGGCGAGACGACACTAAAAAATGTGACTATGACGTAATGAATATTTGGAGCCATCTACCAAACAGGCCTAGTTTCACAGACAGAAGACAGCACTAAGCAGGTCATGTTCTCTCCTGATCATGTCGCAGTCATATGGGCAACATACTAGATGGCGCCATACGTAATCCATTAGCACATTCCTTCATTGGGTGCGCCAAACAAGTCGTGTATATAGTCTCATTTCAATGTAAACACACGCTAGAAAAATAAAACCACAACTCTCAATAATAAACGCACCATTCTTCACTGTAGATCAGATGTTGGGTGTTTACGATACAAAACAAGATGTGGGGACTGTTCGTAAAATCACGCACACAACAGGGGTTAATCGAAAAAGAACCTTATAAAAAATAGTAAAGAAAAAGTTAATTCCGATGAACTTTACAACTGCACTCGCTATTCTCAGCGATTCGACATTAATTTGTTGGCAGCGCGAAAGATTTCAGAATGTGAATCGGATTTTCCAGGTGTCCGCATATACGCCCTTCCACTGGCAGCTCGTAAAAAGCAGCTATAACAGTTTAATTAATAATGTATGGTAGGAAGTATTAAAATAGAATGAATCACAGCTCGCTAGAAGTAGATTAAACATGAAGACGTGCAGATTGATGAGACTCGTCCACGTAAAAACAGTACAACTCGTCGTAGCCCAGTCGGTATTTATGAGACTGACTGGCTCGGCAGTCCCGGGTTCGATTCCCGGCATGGGCTCTCGAATATTTCGATCCCGGGATACTGGCGACAATGTGCCTATCACATAATACTTAAGCACCAAGAGAGGACCAGAAAAACCTGTAGTGCAGTTGACTACAGTGAATTAAAAAAAACATTTTTGGTCGGTTTCCACGTGTTAATTAAGTTGAATTCAAAATCATTAGTATAATATTTAAACAGCTCGTTATCTTTCGTCCGGTGCAGTTCCGAACAAATATTTCTACCCAAGTCCTATCCAACCAATTTTGAATTTAGCTAAATCAGTTTAATAATATACGCTAGGAAGGGAGCTTTTTTATCGGCTTGGCCATATGGATTTCTACTTCCTGTTTTGATAAGCTGGCTTAAGCTTTCTAAAAAAAATTGCTTTTTCTGTAACTGTTAATTTAGAGTTGACCAATGAACTATGTGAAACTATATGATTAAACATGATAATTTTGGGTTATCCATAATTTCTATCAATCGACTGTCTTGAATTCAAGACAGTACTGTTTTTAAAAAGACGAACTAACACTAAAGTCCAGGAGCAATAAACTGAATTTATAAGTTACGTTGCACATTTCATCAAAATACAAAGAGCTGCATTTAATATCCATAGACGTTACGTAGCATTTTTGATTTTTCATAACTATTTTAATTCGCCCCAAAAACATCCAAAAACAATTATCTTATTGATTTTTCATTATTCTAATATATTTAATGCAACCAGTAACATGACGACGGGGAGGCAATGACTAAGAAAAATCATTGTGAAGATTTTTGAAAAGTGAATGAAGCCGCTGCTCTTTTTAAATTATGAAGAATAAAATTGTTTCAGAAGGTCATCCTTCGGCTTCAGAATGCATTTGTCCTTGAGAGACACCACCCAGCCTGGCTCCAGGCCATAGAACACCTGACGCGGATCCTTACGAGCGGTCAGCATGTCCAGTTGCGGATCGCCCGCCAGATCCGGCAATTGGTAGCCATACTTTTGGGCCAACGCCAATCGCTCTTGTGCAATCAACTGCGGATCAGCCAGGTATCCCCTGTTCTTCGGATCCAGGTAGTAGGCCAGCGCGTCCTTGGGTGGCAGCATGCGACGCGGGATGGGCACACCCTTCTTGAAGAAAGTCAGAGGATCCCTGGCGGCCAGCAAGCTGGGGATGTCATAGTAGGCGGTGGTGATGACCCCGCCGCAGCGCTCGACGGCTGCGATCACCGACTCGGAGGCCCACTGCACCTCCACGTTGACCTTGGTCCGGAAACAGTCCATGCCCTCATCGATGAGGTGGATGCCGAAGTGACGGTGCTCCGGGTTGAGCACGTACTGGCGCGTGTTGGCGATGGACACGACGTCGATGGGATGGGCGGGATCCACCCGGCCCAGGTCGATGAACTCCTGCAGCTGGAAGAGGGAGAGTGGCGGGTACTGGCGTCGGATGTGATGATCACTGTAGTAAGGCTCCTGAGGGACACGCAAGTAGAAGGGGTTATTGCCGGTCTCGTAGCCCAGTCGCATGTAGTTCTGTCGTCCACCCGAGCCTTTGGTTCCGCAGCCATGAGTCTCCCCGCCGTGCTGGCCGCGGCCCCGTTTGGTCGGTTTCCGGGCGCCGGGGTTATCTCGAAGATTGCCTGCCAAGGTCAAGAAAAACACGACCCTTAATGACGAACATGCCCAGCATTGTACTTTAAAATAAGGATGCAAGCACATTAGACATCTGTGCATTACATGTTGGACAAATACAACACATCGCCGACCTCATCAGTCCAGTTGACCGTACCATGCGGTTCTCTTTCTGTCCTTCGCGCTGCTGATTCCTCTTGCCGCCTTACTGCTTATCGCACCCTCGTGCGTCTTGGACCCCTACCAGCTAAACCTCGTAGCCCCCTTAGGTATCCAAAGACGCGCAACCAGACATATCCTGCGTGACTACAGCCATAACTCCTGCATCACTCAGGCAGTCACGGACCTCAAGCTTCCGCTCCTTTCCACCCGGAGAAGAGAACATCGACTCAAACTGCTCTTTTCGATCGAACGTCTCTTCACCAACCTTGCCCACACCAACTTCTTTACTCAGGCCAATATACAAGAGGTCACTTCCTCAAACTTGAAACAATTTATGTCAAAGGCAACTACGGCAAATTCCCCTTCTTCCCTAGAATTATTAATGACTGAAACAGCCTCCCCAGGAACTAGAGCAATCCCGGCAGTGAGCAGTCCGCACGTGGATAGCCTTCTCCAAACTTCACTGGATTCTTGAGACTACCGAAATCGCCATAATGCGCGGCGATCATTATTATATCTAAATAAAAAATGTTGCCCTAGTGTACGCGTCTCGTTGCGCCCCTCGTGTGATAGTGTACAAACATATTCGCCGATTGCAAAATTTGGACCTCCCTGAATTGCGTATATGTGCAGAGGAAGTACTTGCCCCTATCGGTCACAGTCGTTCATAAAGGAATGAAATAACAAATGAGTTTATCATTTTCATACTGACCCATACTAATTCGAGGCAAAACTCTTAACATTGCCAACGATCTCTCGATCGACCCACGAGCTGTGGACGCCATCTTGTTGAAGTGACGTCAGGTGGCGCAGAATTCCTGGTGCAATAAAGTGGATACAACAAAATTTAACCAATTCAGGCATCGGTTCGCGTTCACGCTTTTCAGATGGTTTTGCGCATCAGTAACAGTGTACGTCATTCTTTCTGACTTGACGCTGCTTCCAAACACGGCAAAAACAACATTCTGAAGATGCGTTTTTATTTTTGTAATAGAGATTTTTGTAATTAAGTATAGTCGGTAGTCAAAATAGTAAACTTAGAGCAGATCGATTTAAGCAAAACTAGATAGGGATGAACGGAATGCTGGACGCAAACCCAAAAAAGGCGATAAGAGTTGGCGAAACCCTTCTAATATAA
>JAQGBY010005805.1:0-14067 GCA_034698785.1 Mycogona germanica | reverse complement strand
GGAATAGTTGATCTGATGAATAGCATAGTTTCTGGTAACTGGTTGAACAGGCAATATGAGAAAATGCGGGGGTACTGCATGTCGATCTACATGCATTTATATAAATTCAAATGGAAGAACGACCGATGACTGCTATGTGATATCGCATGATTAACCAACCACACCCAACCAATATAAAATGGCAGATACGCAACGGCAAACATTTTTGGCACGCTCAAGATTTAACGAAATTCTAGATTCAACGATAAATTACAAAATTAGAGATATATTTTACATTTTGAATTCATGCAAGTAACGAATTTAAATTTAACATCACGCATGCAAAGGCAACCGATAGCGATATTCTTAGTTAATGGTTTGAATGAAATCAAGTCTGACTTGTTCCTATCTAACAAATATGGCGTTAGAAAAAGTTACGTGCGTGCCTAATCACAATCAATTCAAAACAGGCTTCCCTTTTAAATAAAACCTATTGTACACGCAATAAGACCGTAAAAACAATTCATGCTTCAATTACTGCTTAATAATGAATTCGAGTGATATGACAAATGTCTTAATTTGCTTGCTTCTATTAACCACAACGTTTATTTATAAATTGCGTACCTCTAAAAATAATTTTAATGAAAATTATCAGCAATTCATTAAAAGGCTATATTTTAATCAGAATTACCAATCAATTTAGTAACGGGATTTTACATCACAATGTTAGTGCTATTGGCTAACAATGTATTTCTGGTCATCTATTCGGATCGTTGAATCGCCCGACACTTATCAATGATTCTACAAATTATTTAACCCTATTACCATCTGCTAACTAATTAATGCTACGCTTGACCTATCCATGAGCTACTAAATCAATATTTAATAACATATTGCCAGTTTTCCATTAGCCTGCGCCATTGCATTTCATGTGTATGAACTCTAATTTTAGTGCAGCGATGATCACATTTGGTTTATGTCTGACCACCAACAACATGCGGACGCCTGATATTTAGACAAGAGTCATCCTCCTCATCCTCCTATGTCTAGACACAAAACCGGACCAGGTCGGGGTTGCTCATTGTTCAATTCGGTAGCACTATAGAATGGCTGACATACTCTGTATATACACATACAAACTTACGCGCACGCACAGAGTATATATATATATATATATATATATATACAGGTATATTGGCGAATTGCGTCAACGGATACGCTAGTGCGAGCACCCTAATCGCGTCCAATAGAGACGGAGGACTCGGCGCGGACTGGGCGTTGAAGTGTAAAGACAAACAGCGATGCCGTCATGCAAAACAAAGCACACTCGACGCGCGCACCTGGCTTTATGGGGAACGCAATTTACTGACGCTAAAGAAAAGCCTTGGAAATCAGTTTCGCTATTCGGCGCGTGGAGAAGCGATGCCGACAATGAGACAGGGACTTGAGCTACAATTTGCATTGACGAGTCAACACAATAGAGAAGACGGTACTTTATATCTCAAATCGAGCCAAAGAAAAGAAATAATAATCGCGATGACAAGTATTTGTCCAGCCGATTATGATATATCAATACAACAAAATCGACGACACTTTGAAGTACTTAAAAAGTGTGTCAAACGTCCGTACACATTTTTTGAGTCCAATTATTCTTATAGGTATCACTGAACGAACTCAGTTTCCCCTAATTTCAATGCCAACTAATATTCATGAGGGGTTTATAGTTAGGACGTCTGGATGATATATATATATATATCTAATTTATATATATCATCCAGACAACTAATATGATGATAAAATAAACAGCTAAATAACCAATCTTCCAAGAACAACCTCTTAAGTTTTGAAGCGGTCTTGAAGATTGAAGGTTCAATAGTCGTTATTATGGAGAATAATTACGAAAGAAAATTTTAAACGGCCTATTTTTTTCTCCAATATTTCAAATGGTAATGACCTATTGATGACAATATTATGCCTCTCTAACTGTTGAGGTAAATCTTCAAATTGATTAATGAATATAGAGGAAAGTGACATGTGTTAGAAACAGCATGACAATAATTAGGGTCACTATTTGGTAGCAGGCGTTGGATTTACTATATTCTACTGTTGCAATTGTAATGTGGATTAACCTACCAGTGCACATCGACCTGTCAATCGGAGATCGATACCGGCAATCGACTCGGCGTGCCACGGATAGAAAAGAAGTACCGGGCAGCCCCGCCGACACACACTGCAATAGTCCACACCCAATCGTTCGATTTGGGTGATCTCCCTCCATCAGAGCTAACGCCTGCGCAGTGTCGAATAAACCGTGTCAAGTCTAGTCATTCATCTCGGCCGTCTTCCGCCAGCCACACACACACATACACACATATATATATATATATATGCCCACCCGGCACGCAGCCTCGCACAGGTAAAACTATTTACCGAGGCAAACGGCAAATGACTGCGCTAATGCAAACACAGCACGCGAGAGCAAATAATATACACACACCCCCACAAACACTGAGAGAGACAGAGGCCAAAAACGCGCCCCATTCTACAGACGCCGTACATACATCTGCCGGAACCTTATGCTTTTCCATCAATCAAACAGCTAACACGCATACACAGAGGGGGGAGGTGAGGTGGAACACATTTGAAACGGTATATACGAATTACCTATAGGCCTATTGCGGACCAATAAGGGTGTTGGAGCACTCGTGTACTCATTAGGCTTACATTAGAGCAGAATTCCATGTGGTTATATAAGCAATAAACAGGTGTAAATATTACCACCGACATTGTATCGAGATCAATTATTAGTAGTGTGCGATGGAAAACGTGGGTTGAATATTTCGAGCTGACCCTCCAAATAATTGTATTTTTGATGTCCTGATCTCTCACATTTTAACTTTTTAATTTTGACCCATACAAACGTATGACTAGTAATAATTTATTTTATCAAATTCCTCAACGTTTTTATTAAATCAGAGCACAAGTTGATAATAAGGAATCACTTAGGAGAACTGATAAAAAGTTTAATATTTAGAATGTAATTTCCATATTTAAAAAGCTTTTAGATAGCGTTTAGGGAGCCCTCTTTGGTCCTATCTCTTCCCAACATAAAAAAACATCACGCTCGCAATGTACCAGATTGCTGACATTAAATGATGAGCTTTTTCCCATTCGGGCCGCACCGAGCACATCAGTTAAATGTCTGGCGCAAACATTAAATGCGTTAAATCCCGACGCGCCATTACAATAACGCGATTAGCTCATCCCTGAAGGTATCAAAATTTGAAAGAGAAAAGAGAGCATCTGCGCGTCGCTTTTACCCCTCCTAATTTCAAAGCCCTTCCAACATGGATGCGTTCATCGTTTCAGTTGTTGTGCCACACGCTTTTGAGAATGAGGCAGCGTTGCAGAACTGACGCCTCCCCTTATTTGGAAAACCCTCGAAAATCCTCATGAAAACGGGAGGTTGGAGCGAATCTGCGACGCGCGTCATTTGTACGAGGCCTAATCGCGCAAAATAGTCGGGAGTCACAAATTTGCATGTTATCTGCCGCATCGCACCAAACACACTCACCGAGGCAGCCATTCAGCTACACTGTTTATCCTCCTTAGACCCGCGCCCCCAGTTTGCTCATTGGATTCTAATGATTCGTCACAATGTGCAGCCCGTTGAAATACGGATAATCGAATTCAGAATTTGTGCAAAACCATATTTCCTTCTACAATTAACACTTGCATTTTGCATGATAAAGGAAATACTTGAGAATGGGTTCAAAATTGTAATATGAAACCATATAGGATACAGGAATTAAGAAAACGTTTTGTCAGAAGTAATTTTGCTAGCTGTGTACCGATTGTATTACAAAAGTGAAAACGTTCCAAAAATGGCTGAGTTGTTTTACGAATGCTGAACCATTGTTCTGTTTTAGACGCATGATATGATTTGTTGACTCACTCAAATACAGAGCTCATGCCGACCTCTAAGGATTGCACGAATGCTTTCTCTGTGGGGAAATCTGGACTGAAAAACATTAAACATTTATATGCCGCGATTCTAAACGACCCCCCCCCTCGTTGTTGTCTTGGTTTTTGTTAGTCCTTGCATCTTAGTCTCAGAACTTGGCGAAACGCTCAAATAAATTCGATAGCCTGTGAAGATCGTTTAAAGATTGCTTACAAGAGAGTTCCACATATCAGGGAACAGCTTGACACGTACAGGGTCACAGGAACTCAAATATATTCGCGTGTTGCCACTGTATCTGGCAGAGAGCAGACTTTGATGGCGCAAACTACGGATTAATGGGATATTAAGAGCGTAATTAAGGCAAATGGTGTTAGTTTCCATTCCGCGAGTTCCGAGATAAAGGAGCGCTGCCGCTCCCGTCATTAATCTCGAGTCTTCGTTCCGTCTTTCGGGCAAATAAGACATCGACGCGGCTCGCTCTCGCCAAGGCTTCATCCGCTTTTTGCACGTACGTCTCAGCCGCTCTGCCACAGATCGACGCTCACTTTTCGCTCAGAGCTCATTCTTAGTTCAGCGGCCTCTCCGCTCTCTGTCTCGACGTGCCCGCTGTCACCGGATGCATTGCCCCCCGCTCCCCTGCCATATGTGTACGGTTGATCAATCTGGAGGAAGACATTTGTCCGAAATGAAGTCGGGGATAGAAATATTGTCTCGGTTGACAGACTGGTAGGTCATAGAAACGGTCGCACGGCGCACTTTATACGAGCATATTCAATGTGCCCGTCTTACGCTGATGACGTCATTCTTACTATAAGTACGTCAATTAGTTTGAGTGGGACAAACTTGAAGTGAATATCTTATAGAAGAATATAGACTTGAACTCCTAAACAATAATCAAAGTAACGTTGGAAGCTTTATTTTCTTCGTTATTTGGGTCATGTGAGATTCATTGTTATTGTAGTTTAGCTATTTATTTAGGGTACCTCTGTATTTCCTTTAAACATGCTTGAAGAAAATAATAAGTGATAATAATTATGTTTGATTGATATTATTTTATAATTTAAATCTAACATAATTATTATTCGTCAATCAGGTATAACAGAAAATGAAAGACCAATGCTCCCATTGCATGACATCGACACCAATAAGAGAGAAAGGAAAATGCATTTATAAAATAATTATAAACGAATGTAATATATATAAATCTGAGGGTAGAAATACCAAACTGCGCAGTACACTCTCCAATGCTTGTCACAAAGATGGCGGAAGTAATACCGAAATTGTCTGGCCTAATGACGCCAAACAAGCTAATTTCTAGCAGTGAAGTGACGCAATTGCAGTGGTAAAAGCGCGACTTTTTATTCCGGATCCAGTTATAGTCGCCACCTCGTGACGACCCTGGCACACCCAGTACTCCTTCGGAGGTGTCATTCCTTTAACATGATATACTCGAACATGTCTTAAATTTGACTTTAAGTAAAATATAAAAATTGTACACTTTATTTGTCCTGATTATTAGATGTTTGTGTTTCATAAGTGCGTTGCAACTTTTTAAAAGGAAACACTTTTTAATTACAACACACAAACATTAAGTGCACACATATAGACTGTATCTTCAGTTGACCAAGGATACTTTGTATTTACATTTAATGTAATAATAATGCGTAAATTGAGCAGGGTCAGTATACCTAAGAGAGGTTCAACTGTTGTTTGCCATGTATAACCAATCAGGTGACGGTTCAGTGTCCGCCATTAGATTACCCCCGCCTCCTTCCCCCTCTTATTTTGTCGCTCGCGAAGGAGAACCACTTCCACGGGGGGCAAATTAAATGCGAGCAAACAGTGGTCCCGTGTAAGGCAATCAGACGACGGCCGTGGCTCGGTCGCAATCTTTGGGCACCAAATAGACGCAGACAGCCAAAGCGAACGAAAGAACAATGTCATTAGTTTCCGCTCGGCAGCGCTCTAACAGCTTTATCATCCGCGGCGCGGGTAATCTCCTCTGAAGAGAGTCGACACAATTAGTCCATCTTTTCCAGCAAAGCTATTCGGAAATGATGGAGAAAAGAGAAAAGGTGGCCGGCTAAATGTTTCCCTAAGCGACAAATCCGAGTTTGAATGCCCAAAATTGCAGTCGGCTTCTCAATGAACTCGATGAATAGACAAAAACGTTCCGTTGATACAGAGATGGTTAATTCATCTGAATCGAAATAACGGAGATAAAGTATCTAGATAAAGGAAAATCTATGGCATTTGTAAACAAATGATTATTGCGATCAAAGCAAAATCAGAAGCAATAATAGAGAGATCTGTGTATTAAGGTGTTCAAGTTAATATTATTTATAGGTGTTAATATTTATTTATTAGTGTATTTTTGTGGTTTTTTATAGGTGGGATTTATTTATTATGTAAATGACACTAATGCAAAATACCAACATGTATTACACAGGGTGAAACTGAAACTACAGTAATTGGCACATCGGCAAATTGTAAAGCAATGGTGTTGAGTGATTGCCTTAACACACGAGACAGCAGTGTAATTGACATGAAATGGCTGCTTTTCTAGCAAAACACGCTGGTACCCCCGAAGGGGCAAATTGTAAAGCAACTGAGTGTTGTGTGATTGCCCTACACGGGGCAGCAATGTACAGAGGGTGAGTAGGCAAAAATTACACAAATTTGATCCACTGTAACATTTTTATTTTTTGGCGATGGATACATTTAATTTGCTCAATATGTTGGTAATTATGTTGGCTAGCAACCCTGCACCGTCGTTTCCATGTGTAAAAATTTTTTGAGGTTATTTCAGGTGTGATTGTGCTCGACACGTCTCTGCACACTTTCCAAGAGCCTGTCAGTGCAGTATTTGCTTTGCGATGAAAAAGTTTTTGTTTTAAATAACCGAACCCAAAAATGTCTAGTGGACTGATGTCGGGGGACTTCACGGGGATGTCCTTGATGCACAAAACATATTTTCAAGAGGGTCCATATTTTCAGGTTCGCCCTGTATATGCATTCGATTGTCGACATCTCAAGGGAGGTTGTAAAATAGCTAATGTGAATATGCAAATCCTTTTAAAAGATGGATAAACATATTTTTGAACCATAACACTATATATGCGTTATTCAAATGACGCACGACCTCTTGTTAAGAGATGGCCAAATATTTATATTGTGCATTCTGAACTTGAGCCTATGTCGTCACAGAAGCAAAATGGGAATTTTACGATACAGTGATAACATTTCTCATCTAGCTAATATCCCATATTTAAACTATCCTTAAACGACAGGCGGCAATTAAAACGAAGCCCTGATTACATTGCAGACGTGTAGCGCATAGACCAATCCAAAAGCGCGTTTGATGCACTTGAGGGTCACGTAAATGTTACGATTATTTGTCACCATATTCCGTAGGACATCAAATTTAATGAGGTTATAACACGGATACACATTCGACCCGCATTAACATACAAAGATCCTCTTTAAGTTCGGCTTTGGGTTTATAACGGGTGGCGTGCGCGAAAGCTTTATATACGAAATCGCACTAAGACGTCCGCTCGTAAATTTCTCTCTCTTTGCAGTGGTGAAGCAGGCGTACGACGCGAACGTGTACGGCGACTACGTCATCCACCAGAATACGGCAGTGCTACGGTGTCACATACCCAGTTTCGTGCAGGATTATGTGATTGTTACGGCCTGGATCAGGCAAAAAGAAAATGATACGCATTCTGTGATCAACAATGGTACGTAACTATAACTACACATTATTTTGGGGTTTCTGTAATTGAAGTATTCTCACCTTCAACCCTGAATATTTTTCAAATGTATCGAACTGTTCGCGAAATGGTGAATTCCGTTCTCCGGTGATCATGTTTATAAAATCTATCTAATGTTTTCTATCAAATACTGTTTCCTCATGTTCCTTAAGTCAGTTCGCTTAATACAATTTCGTCTTTCAATTTCGAATATGAAATTAAGAGATATACAGTACATGTATATTAAGGTATAAATTACACTATATGAATTGAACTGACGTAATTTAATCAATAATTGCATATCAGAATTAATGAGAATTTCGACTCATAAACATGGACTCATTTACTCATAGAAAATATTTGTTAAGCTTGCTGAAACATCGTATAAGCAAGCACGACACAAACATTTTTATTCATGAAATATTAAAATAAAATACCACATTTCCCTTAACCTGATACGATATTATGGCTTATTATAAGGCATATTTCCGTGACGCTTAAACACCTTGAACACTTGAATACATGTAAGAATAAAAATAAATTGATTTTTTAGACATGCCTACTCTACCCACACCAAAATCTAAAACAATATTAAGTGTGACAAAAAGCTTTTCTTCAACGCCTGCTAACCGTAGATTTATTGAAAATAAAATTGTAATTTTATCGTTGCTCCTCTGGGTGAGCGATAAAGGTTTCGCAAGCGCAGCGTTAACCGTTTTACGAGCCATTGCGAAGGGGGAGTTATAAATGCAACTTCAACACTTCGTTCGTGTCTCATATTTATTAGGCGGACGTTATAGCGTGTTCCCTAGTGGAGCGCTACACATTCGGGACGCCGGAAAAGATGACGAGCATTGGTACAAATGCCAGACCAAGCATATATTAACCAAGGAAATCAAGATGAGCGCCTCTGCCGGCAAACTTATTGCAACAGGTGAGCAAACCTTTAAAAATGCATGCATGTTCAAGCTACCTGCATATCAAATAGAAAACACATCGTTCCTTGTCAAAACGTTTATGAAAATTAAATATATATGTTACTCTCATATCTCTGTATTTTTACATCAACAATATTAAAAACTAATATTTGATTCTTCAGGTTTAATTACGTAATAACATCTGGCAACTGTCTGGCATTTTAAAATTGAAAATGATTCATTTAATATCCTAACATAATAAATTCCAAACCAGGCTGAAAATATCAAAACATTGAATTTCGATAAAATAAGCAAAAGAAATTTGATGTCTTTAAATGGTTTGTAAACAATATCATTCAGAAATCATAATAATATTATTATGCCTAAAACTGCTGGCTGTGCTAACAAAAAATGTAATCATAATGTCCAAAACATGGATGTAAAAGTGCGTTAGTTTAGCTGAAAATATTCCATAATTGAAGAGCAGAGTATGGTATGGTATGCATGTATAAGCATGGTATCTAGGGAGTCGTCTTCTAGGAACTAACCATTCCCAATGGTGGTTGTGTTAATACGCTTTAAAGGCTCGGTCAAAAATATTACTCCAATACTCCACTCACATACTCAATACTGACTCTCAAACTATTGGACATGTGTGCACACATTGAAAAATATAGCAGAAAAATTGAAAGCAATTCAATTTCAACGTACCCATTAAAAAATTGATATCATAAAATGATTGGAGTTTCTCTTCAGCGATAGCTATTTCCAGAGTACGTTAGTCAGTTTACGCCAACATGAAATGATGCCATCGACATATACGAGCATATAAGCTTTCAGGACTTCACATTTCCGCCAGTACTTCAGATTGTTTACTTCAGAGGTTAAATGTGCGTACGTACTACTTCCTTCTAAGAGCATATGCACTTTAAAAAGAGCACATATGCGCGGTCTATGATATAAAGAAGCTTTAGTTATCGGTGTTCTTTAACGCTAGTCTTTTAAAAATTGACAGTGGTGTAATTCTTATCGAAACTCCAATCATTTTATGATATCAAATGAAAAATTGCAATGTATATATATTTTGGTCAAGTTAATGTTAATGATATGGCGATATATTTTGATAAGAAAAATTGCATTGCACCCAAACCATGCGTATTTTAAAACGATCGACTAGTAAATTATAAACGTAAAAGAATACGCCGAGATGAATAACAAAATAAAGGCAATAAACAAAGGTTTATTTAAATGCCTGATAGTAAGACAATGTAATTCATCAGATACAGTCATTACAAATTCCGATCTTTCGATATATTCGTCATATTCATGGAACTGCTGGTTTTCCCATGAATATGACGTGACTATCAAAAGCTCAAAATTTGTAATGATCTTCCGATCATGTTGTAATTGAATTACATTGTCTCACTATCTATCAGGCATTTGAATACACTTTTGTTTATTGTCATGATCAACTAGTACATTGTACAACAACTTTGAAGCCGAGTTCACTCAAATGTGTTTTTAAAATTGGTTATTAATCATAAAAAGTTTCAGTATAACTACTTTAGAACTGAAAGTACGAAGTAATACAGTTGCAATCAGTAATTGAATGATATTGAATCAGAAAGAGTGGGTGCCTACTATCTGTCCGTCAAATAAACTTGGACAATCTCTTTTCCAGATCCGCAGAGCGGCGTGCCGACAAGGTTACTCCATCACATTCCCAGCATCGAAGTGGAACAGGGATCGAGCGTGGAGATTCCATGCGCTGCTCAGGGATTCCCCACTCCTCACTACACGTAAGTCCTAACAGAGATTGATCGCAGCCAAGTAAATCGGCACCAATCAATATGGTGGCCGGTGTATTCCGTCTGTATAGCGATAGCCTAAGTGCTTTCGTTTAGATGTGCACCAAAGGGCTTCTGCTCAGGGTACCAAAAAATTGTGGACAGAAGTGTTGCCCTACAAAACAGATGTCACCATCTTATTTCTGTGCGTACAAATAAATTTAATTTTTGTATTCGCCAGACGACTTTACAGAAGTATTTTAGGCTTTCAATCAAACTTTTTGAAAAGTTAAATGACACTTGCACCCCCAAAAGAGCGTTTTTAAAATAGAGAGTTTCTTCACAAAAGCTGTAATCGTTAATAAAGTATTTTAAAGCGTCCTACACATTTAATTAATATTTCAAGTCATGTAATTAAGTAATATTAGATCAAGTCCAAAGAAAAAATTATATTTTATCTTGATATAATATGAACCTTAACAGATTACAAATATATACCCATGTCATCAAAATGAAATTATTGTTTACAAAAGCATAAACAATGTGAACGCCCGAAGAAATTACAAATTTAATATTGTAAACGATTTCTTTTTAATTTTATTGCATTGCGAAACTCGAATTGTTTTGGATATTTTAGTGTAAACAAATACAGCCATAATGACGCCCAGGGCGTTCCTTCTAAACCCTCGACTCTGTACACCGGCAACGCAAAGTTGCTCGCACTGATACGAAAATCTAGCACCATACGAGAAATTTTGCTGCAAACAAAAGGATTCCAGGCAATCTGTGAACAAGTTTTAGATGTACAACTCGATAGAGTTTCATCTAGTGCCCAGATAGGAAGTGCAAATTGTAGCAATTGACTCCAACTTGCCAACTAAATTGCGGCGTGCGCATTAGCACCGTTGCACTGATGTGAGAGAAGTGGGATTCTCTCGAAAACGTTCTTGCGGTCCAGTAACTAGATTATCTAAATCATTAAATTAGTGAAATTATTTTTCGGTGATTATGGCGAAGTGTAGCGCGGTCAAGGTGATTATTACAAATATCTATCTAACATTACTGTAACTGTCGGGTAACATTGCTACATCATTTTTGGTCTTTAAATTAGCTAGTTTCAGCCAACTGAAAGGCTTTTCAGCATTGCTTCGGTGATAGTGTGGTTTCGACACGCTATGAGAGTTGCGTGCCAACGTCTCAGGGGCAGCAAAATTCATCAAATCAATGAAAATGGGAAGCTAAAAACAAGAGACGAAATATAATGATGCCCCTAAAAGGTGTATGCATTACAGTAGATCAATTGCGCTGCACTTCATAAATTGGTGAAGCTGAGTTATTATAATTTTTAAGTTTAACATGTATCAGTGCAAATATTTAAAAACCGCCGGTATGTTATTGTTTCGTTTGTATTATTTTAATGAAACATTGTAACCAAAAGCATTGAGGTTGTGCGCCGTCATCGTATAATTTGTATGTGGTTTTGTGGTATCATACAATGTTACACTCTCGGAGCGAGCAAGATTATCATGGAATTTGGAATGGGGTCAAGAGGCAAACTCGATTTGCGCCCCATGCCATTCGTGGCGAGCACCAAACAATAAGATCGAATGGCCGGTGCCAAGTTCAGACATCGGCAAAATCAACTTCCCCAATAAACATCCCCGAAGAATAATCTACGACGAGTAGCAAAGGCACACAGGGGACAGGGTCAGCAGCGCCGGAAAGATTAGGACCAGGACAGAAAAGGGCGGATCTTCATAGCGCGAAAGAGAAGAGCAACAGAAAACGAAGCAAAAAAAAAAAAAAGAACCTAATAATAGGAGGGACAAACTCGGATGTGGAAGCCATTAGAAATGAGGATGATTGTACGGGAACGAGCACACGAGAGATAGATGGGGGTGGCAATGAGGGAAGGAAAATGGCGGGCAGGAGAGGAGGGGAGGAGACGCGCAGAGTGAGTTTTAAGAAAGAAAGGTGGTGGATGAGGGGGTAATGGGAAAACAGGGCTACAAATGGACGTGGGGGTAACGTGGGGTGAGAGAAAATGGAATGAAACCAACGAAGAGTAGAGGTCGTTTCATGTTCACCTAAGACCCCTTGTGCCAATAACTGTTTTTTCGGTGAGCGAATTTGGGGGCGAGGAGGGTATGGATTGGATATCAAGGTGCGAGGCTCAGACCCTACTCAGAGTACATTTGTTATTTGCTACAGATTTAACAAATATTGAGTTTTTTTAATATGAAATGTAATTCACAAGTCACACTTTGTCTTGAGAAATTAGTTGAAACCCGTTAATTAAGTTTGAAATGCTATTTATTGGCCACCATTTGTAGTTAATAATTGGTAGCATTTTTTAAAATAAAATAATACAGAAAAGTATGTGTCTAATTTCATTGTAATGTGAACTACCGACAGAAACCAATGTCAAATTGCTAACCCGAAAACGGCACCGAGATGTTCGAGGTGGATATTGGAGGAACGAGTGGGTGGCAAAGACGGTGGTGGCAGGAGGGTTTGCGAGACTTGATAGAGATCGCAACAAACGGTAGTAAATCTCTCTCCAGAGAAGTGGCTTGGATTGTTTCCAATTTTACCTTGCGCTCTGCGCCCGCCCAGAGACGACGACTACTACTACTACTACGTTGAGACACAAGAAAGACTTACGTATTAGTAGTACGATGGCGCGAGCGCGCGCGCGCGTGCCACACGCTCGTTTTGCGCTTCGACGAACGAGCGAAAGACATCGCGCAACATTGATCGCAAATGGAATAAGTAGCGGCGGTTTGCTTTTGCCGTTTAAAAATCACGGAAATTTGTAGTCTCATAATTCAGGAGTTGGGGACGGGCACGAAGACGACGACAGCGACGGCGTGGCAGATAGAAGATAGGGGGTGCGGGAGGTGGAATTGACGGCATCGTTGAAGACGAACGAAGAGAGAATTTCTGAGCGGATAACGGCCCTATCGTCATGAGACCCGACTTTGGTAACAACAAAATATTTTTAACATTACGGAAGGGTTTTCCTAAACATGGGATAAAACATTTAGAAGACGACGTCCCAAGATATGAAGACATTTTCTGACCTCTGCTTATTTGCTTGGCTGTAATAAAAAATCTTGAAGTGTAGGGAAGGATGAGAAGGATTAATCCAATAATCCTTAATGATTCTTGTAGGAATTAAGGGTATATGCTTTCTGGTTTTGTTACACAATGAATATCGTTAGATTAACTGCAAACCACTATATTATTAATCAGAAATGGTGGATTCTGGACAGCACTGAATGAAAAGACGAGCCGAGTGGCTTACTAGCTTTTATAATAATATTTTGCTATTATTTAATTCGAACTGGTAATTGCGAAAAATACAGGTCAAATTAAAATAACAGTTAAATACAGGGTATTATTATAAAAGCGAGTACGCCACTCGGTTCGTCTTTTCAATCGGTGCTGTCCCGAATTCACCATTTCTGATTTTAATCACACAGACGTCCTATAAATCTTTCTCACCTGATTATTAAAGGATTTAATTTTGACTGATTACCTATTTCAAGGAAACAAACTTGAATCAGTTTTTGAGCTTTTTGATATCGACTCGTCGTGGCTCAGTTGGTTTAGCGACTGACTGTGGTTTCGGCGGTCCCGGGTTCGATTCCCGGCGCGGGCTC
>JAQGBY010005804.1:0-14067 GCA_034698785.1 Mycogona germanica | reverse complement strand
CAAGATGTGCTGAAAGATGTAATGCGGGATCTACAACAAACCAATCTGGAGAAGACTTTGTTGGCCTGGTGTCGACAATCGGCTGCCGGCTATCCGGGAGTCGAACTTCGCAATTTCACCACATCCTGGACCGACGGATTAGCATTCAATGCCATTTTGCATAAGTTTAGGTGAGGCGCATCATTTTACACTAAGCGGGAACCTTGTTGGTTGAGTTATTGTCGCCGAAATAGGAAATATATACAAATCATCACGAAATTAATTTCAATAATAATCTTCTGGACTTGATTATGAATAACAGAGAACATATTCTACATTTATATTGCATTATGAAATAAATAAAATAAATTGTTCGACTTGCCAATATTGGTTAGCACAATTTACAAGAACAGTTTGACGTGGATTCTAATTTTCTTTCTATCTGTACGTAACTCTAATTAAGAACGTTTGACTTTTTTGTTCAACGCCACCTGGTGTATGCAGGCCCCACTTGTTCGACTACAACAAAATTGTCAGATACGACATCAACGCTCGGCTGGAGCACGCCTTCAAGTTGGCCTACGATCATCTGGGCATCGAGAGGTTACTCGATCCCGAAGGCAAGAACCCCTTTAACCTTGAATGAAAAGTGTTCCCCTTACTGTATCTGTCGTCCCCTAGTGGTGGCGTGATCAGCTGATATGATTTTTGTTTCCTTCCCCTAGATGTGAACACTCAAGTGCCGGACAAGAAATCGATCATGATGTACGTTATCTGTTTCTTCCAAACCCTGCCACATCAGAGCATCAGTGCTGATAACTTTGATACCTCGTCGTCTTCCATTTGCTCCGACTATTCCTTCACCTCTGACGTAAGAAAAAATTCTATTATTCGCTTCCGTAAAATTGAACTTGTTTTTGCATACTTTTATATGATTGATCGTATCTGTTTGGCGAAAAAGCGAAAGGTCATTTTCACCGTGCTTTTATCCATTTTGGGAAATTTGTGTATTTCATTGGTCATCTTTTTTTCAGGCAATGATACAGTAATGATCTCTAAGTAAATTCTAATTTAAAAAAAATATATATATGTTATGAAAATTACCTTAACCACTGTTCAAAATTTCCAATTATTTTTTCAAACATTATTTGTATAGAAAATGATTTTTTAGCCGTTTATAAAATGCTTTTATACTTTTATGTATCTATCATTTTTTAAACATGACGCCTGTTTCAGAGCAAACGTCAGACGGTGGCCAGTAGTCCCCATCCGTCCGGGACCATGGTGGATCTCAGTTCGTACCAGGGAACGCTGGAGGAGGTGCTAGCTTGGCTGCTGGAGGCGGAGGAGAAGCTTACCAACATGTCTGAGGTGGCGCCAGAAGTGGAGGCTGTCAAGGAACAGTTTCACGTACACGAAGTGAGTGGCTTCCCACATTACCTCAGGTCCAATCGGAATGTCGAGTGACGGACAGCGCGTCTCATCATTGGGACAGGTCAATGACGTTTTCTTACGATTGAGATTCATTTTGTTTTAGGAGTTCATGCTGGATCTGACCGCACATCAGAGCAGCGTGGGCGACGTGCTGCAGGAGGGGAACCGACTCATCACCGAGGGCAAGGTCAATCAGGACGAGGCCAACGAGATAAAAGTACAGATGAAATTGTTGAGCAACCGATGGGAGGATCTGCGCATCAAGGCCATGGAGCGACAATCAAAGTAAGTGCATCAGTGGTTAAATAAAAATCCCGATCCTCAAGTACTTTCGATAAAACTCTTCGGGAATTTCAAAATGATCGCAAGCAATTTTATACCCGTGTACATGGATGCCATATTTTTTAATTAAATCTAGTTTGTGTAAACAAAAATTTCTCTGCGTTTTTGTGAAACTAGAAATCCCATATTTCCTAAAATTTTGTTTTTAAAAACTAGACAAAAATGCTTAAAAATAGGATTAAAACACTCCAAATTACACATTATACTTGATATATCGTTTATTTAACACAATAACACTCCCAACTTATTCGCTCGATTCTAATCTAACGCTGTTATTTTAGATTGCATGAGGCGCTGATGAGGTTACAACAGAAACAACTTGAACACCTGCGTCACTGGTTAACGGCGACGGAGGATCGTATCAGTCGGATGGGAGCAATCGGACCGGATTTGGCTAGTGTCCAGAAACTCATTAGCGACCACAAGGTAAAAATTTAGTTCCTTGATATTGTCTTTCTCACGTTTCGGTATCGATTTGTGCGTGTTGTGGGAAGAAATAGAGTTGTTTTTACACCTGACGTCTTTTCAGAAATTACAAGAAGATTTGGAAATGCAGCAGACGATGGTCAACTCGCTGTCAAATATGGTCGTAGTGGTGGACGATGTCAACACTGACGGAGGTGCGTTTATTTCTTTTTTTTTCTTCAGGTTTATCAATAATAAACCGTCCAGTTGTGATAAATCCTCGAAACAAAGTGAATCCATAATTCAACGATATATTTAACGTTTTATGCATATATCATATGCATCAAAGTATATTCAAAGAAGTATACTAATTTAAAGAAACCATACTGCTGACACTGTAACTTGACACCGTAACACCGTTACCAAGATGCATTAAAAGATGACACAATTGAAATGATACAAATATCTGGCATTAATCGAACTTGATAAAATAAATTTCATTGCTTGTGGCTTGTGAAATTTTCCAATATACTGCCAGCGAATTCGATTAAAACTTTCCAATTCGTTTCTGTTTCAGTTTACGCTCAGATGGAGGACCAGCTGATGGCGCTGGGTGAGCGGTGGGCGCACGTTTGTCGCTGGACGGAGGATCGCTGGATTCGGTTACAGGACGTGCTTCAGAAGTATGTGCTACTGTCTGAAGAGGAGGCCAAGTTCCAGGATTGGCTGGACAAGAAAGGACAGTTGCTCAGCGTCATGACTGTGGATCATAACTCTGATCCGCGATTCGTGTTGGAGCAGGTCAAACATCTGCAGGTACGGATAACCCAATACGTTAGCGTTCTGTCTACTAAATATTTTGGTCGATCTGAATTTTTCTTTTTGGATGCTTGCAGAACATGGAACAGGACATGGAATTCCAGCACAAAAAATTCAACCACCTGATGGACACTGCCCAGCAGTTAGTAGACAAACTGGACAAGGACTCGCCGGCCGTTGACGTCATAGCCAAAAAGTTGGAGTCGTTCACTCACTGCTGGGACACGCTGGTCCAACGTATGGAGAGCAAGAGCAGAGAAGTAAAATTTGCTTTTCTATATGTATTTCAATCTTTAGTGACGTTAAGAAATTAGATTTCATGTTTAAAAGATTCCGAACGTTTCCGAATATTTTTCTATTTAGTTTGTCATTGTTGAAATGTCTATTCCCCCTCTAGATTGCCAAATGCGGTGGCGAATCAAAATCCACTTCCACGTCTGCTAGCAAAGAGGTAATCACAATCAGTCAATATCATTGATCATTATGGCATTTCTTTCCACATTTTCCAGGTTGAAAATAAGTACAAATTGACAATTTCGCTAAATACCTTATCGATTGTGATACCGACGTAGGTTTTGATGGCCGGCGGAGCCAAGAGGCGACGACTGGAGAGTGCAACGCGCTGTGAGTTTGACTCAGCCATGATCAAGATCAGCGACTGGCTGAACAAACTGGAGTGCCTGCTGGGAATGGTCAACGAGCACGGCAAGAGCCCGTTCGAGGAGCTGTCCACCGAAGAGCAATTGGCCCTTTACAAGGTGAGGTGCCATCCGCGAAGGGTGTGTGGTCGCCCAACTGAGTCCCCTGCAGAAAAGATGAAATGAGTCTCCAGCTCATTAATCATTCTATGTTTTGAGGTTGTAGGTTCGAATCTTGATTTGGGCGAACAACCTACTCTATATTATGATCAACTAACTATTGCTTAAGCACCATGAGGGGGACGTAAGGCCTGTAGTGCGGTTGGCTACAGTTGATTAAAAAAAAAATAAAAAAAAAAAAAAAAACTATCTTGATCTTGCAATAAATAAAAATAAAAATATTTTGAAGTCTTAAGAATATATTTGTGTGATAACGTCACCCTTTTTTGTAGAATACCGAATCCGACATCCGGTTGCGCCGAGAAGATGTCGACGATGTCCTGGTCAAAGGCCAAAAAATTTTGGCTGATCTCAAAGCGAGTGAGTGAGGGAATGAATATGCGTGAATCTGTGTTCCAAAATATGATTTGAGATAATAATGACACATTATTGTTTTGGTTTCTCTAATCAAATATTAAAAGGCGGCAAACCGGCCGAAAGTTTGGATCTAGCGTTGGGTGATCTGCGCACTCGCTGGTCTGACCTACAACAACTGTTGCACGATCGCAAAAATAAGATTGAGATTGTGATGGAGAAGTGCAAGTTCTACGAGGATCTCAACATGCTGGAGGAGATCTTGAACGACTATAGGAAATGGTTGCACAACAGCGAGCGCACTTTCGACAACTATACCAACATTCAGCCCATTCTGGACATGTGCCGGGTACATACAGTAGTCGATTCTCCCCTCCTCCCTGGACGAACATATTTTTCAAGCGATGTAAAAACTTGAAACTGAGAAATAATCAAAATTTTGACAGATCTTGCCTTTTGGAATATTTTTCTTCAAATTTATATTAATGGGTTTTCATTTATGTATTAAATAAGTTTGTTCATAAACAATTAAATGAATTAATAATTTTGAATAATATTTTTGAAAATGTTAATTTGAATTTCAGGTTTAATTATTCTTTTGATTGCTATGTTTAAAAGTTTTGTTTTCGATAAAGCGACGTTTAGAGTTAATTATTTGAATATAATCTTCGTTATTCCCCAAATTTGTGAACGTTTGTATTAATTCTTGGTGGTGTTTTCAGTATCAATAACCTTTTTTACAATTTATTTTACAATAGCTCAAGTTGAAGTCAATGAAGAGCTATGAGGACAATGTGACCAAGCTGCAGACCAAGGCCAGAGATCTCCACTCCAAAACATTCGAAAAGAATTCTATCCAAATGGATATCGACAGATTCATGCACCAATGGGAGGACACGTTCTTTAAAATCGGTGAGTCTCAGTTCATAATTTGTTGGTCTTCAAGATTATTTTTAAAGGTGCAACGATGAATAACAATTTTTTTCACGAATTGATTTAAACATCTATATTTTTAATAAAGACGAATATCAGAACGAACTGAATCAGGCTTTGGAGAAATCCCCGCCCAAGAAATATTTAGAGGCCAAAGACGCTCTGCTCAAGTGGGTGAACCACGTGGAGGAGGTGCTCATATCGGAAGGATTTGTTGTCACCGACACTGACATCATGGAAGATCAACTGCAAAGATACAAAGTAATTTGTCCCAATTTTCTTACCATTGAATTCACCTATTATTTTTTGACGCTCAGTTTCTGGTAATTTAATCGAGAATCGTTATCGGTAATCAGTAACCGTTGCCGGTTTGAGTAATTTCCAATTTTTGTATTCTTATTGTGTAGGAGATTCAGAACACGGTTCACGAACAGGAATCGAGAATCGTTATCGGTAATCAGTAACCGTTGCCGGTTTGAGTAATTTCCAATTTTTGTATTCTTATTGTGTAGGAGATTCAGAACACGGTTCACGAACAGGAATCGAGTTTGGCCTATATCAACGACACTGGTCAAAGTCTGATCGAGAAGTACCGTTGCGAAGCGCACATCCGGCGGTTGGAGCAGGAGCTGAAACAACTAAATGGACGCTGGAGTGAGGTATGCACGTTGCTGGACGACCGGCAGCGTAAGCTGGAGAGAGGAATCTCGCAGATGAGACAGCACCAGGTAAGGGGCAACACCACCCATTACGGCGCACGGATACAGCAAATTCGACAACAACATTTCCATTTTCCCCCCGTATATAATTTACAACATTTTCAGTCTATGAGAAAAGTTGAAATTAAAGAAACAAAACTACACACTTTTTAAATATAGCTATCTTTGTCACTTATTGTCTAGGATGAAGTGGAGGGTCTACTGCGCTGGATGAAAGAAGTGGATGTATTCCTGCACGCAGAAGATGCGGCGCTGGGCGACAGCGACACGCTGGATGCGCAGCTGGAGCAAAGCAACGTGAGTCTAATCGGACCCCATTTTTTTCATCATGGCTCATGGCTCTTGGCTCTCAAAACGTTCTCATTTTATTTTTTCCCCTCTCGTATCCAGGCTCTACAGGAGGACATTCAGACGTTACAGCCGAACGTTGACAACATCAACGAGACTGTCAAAACACTGCTGGAGCAGGCCGAACCGAGATTTGTGGGCAAATTCAAGAAACAATTGGACGATCTGAACGACAGGTGGCAAATGGTATGTTACACTATTTGACGATAAATTGTGATTAAATGATGTGTTAAACTGGTTATACGAATCAAATAATGCATTTCATACTCGTATGTGTTGTGTTTCTGTTGTGTTATGTTTTGTTAGAACGTCATTATGGTGCAAAATTTGTCATGAAAATAATTTTTGAGATATCAAATTTGCAAGCAAAATACTTTGAGCCGGATCATTTCAAAGGTTTGCTGATCGAATTAACACATATGAGAAACAGTTAGTCTTAAATTATATCTGCACCTGGAATATACTGTAAGCAACATGAGCAATCTATTAAAGCGATTCATTTATTTTTCCAATGCAATTCTGTTAATTTAATTCAAATGGATCGCTGTTCCTGAAAATGCATACAGTGAATATGCAGCAATAATTTGATGTTTGCATCCATTCCAGGTGCTGCGGTTGTCCAAGAGCCAAAATAAGAATCTGCAAGAAGCGCTAAATCGTAGTCTGGAAGTAGTGAAACGGGTGGACCATTTTGTTGAGTGGCTGAACACGTTGGATCAGGAGACCCCGGCTCTTTTCAACATCAGCACTTCCGATGAACTGTCCCAGCAGACCAAGAAGTATCAAGTACGTCATCAGGCGTTCACCCGAAACGTTATATATTTTTAGTGTTAAAAACGGAGGTTGGTTTATATTTCGTGTTCGAATGTTTTGATGCTAATTGTTGATGTTTCCGCGCACGCTTAGGCCTTGAAAGATCAGATCGACACCAAGGTGCCCGAGTTCCAGAACATCCAGGAGACTGGTAAAGAGATTCTTAGTCAGAGCAGCAGCGGTCCACCCAGTAGTCTGGCTCGCCGATTCGCCTACCTGCATATGCGCTGGTCGGAGGTAGTCAACACCATCAACGAGCGATGTCAGACGCTTCGTGATGCCGATAAGAAGTATGCCGAGTTCAAAGGTTAGCAGATTAATGAATTAAAAACCTACGTTTCCACAAGTTTTTTTTGGGGGAACCTAAGAAAATGATTGAAGTATTTGTTCTTTTTTCTTATATCATGAATTATCCACGTAGGCTTAGTAAATCAAGAATCTGATTGGTTAGCCAAACTGGAACGGAAATTGGCCCGGCCTAACAGATCGGCTGCGGATGCTGAGGAAATCTCGGAAGAATTGGATGTAAGAGATTGGCTTCTTGTGTTTTAAATGTACCATTCGTTATGTATAAACTTTTCTCTGATATATTCATTAAAATGATGCAGTAAAATGTTGCTAGTTTGTAAATTTGTAACTTCTTATTTTCAGGATCTGGAGAATTATATACGCGGCCACCGCAGCGATCTGATAACTAAAATAAAAAATATAGGCCATGTTCTGACCGAGCAGGGCATCCTTACCATCAGTGTCCAGCACGACGTCGAGAATTTGACTTGGCGCTGGGGAGAACTTTCGAAACAGGTGAGCAATTGATCTATTCTAGAAGGTTGAACTCAGATTATGGTTATTAGTAACGTTACTGGTGCGCTGTTGAAGCTGTCAAAATTCATGGCGTGTAAGAGTTTTTATTTGCTCGTTTCGCAGGCTCAGGAGCGACAGAGGTTTTTGGAGTCGAGCGTGAGTCAAGCTCAGGTGTCTGAACGTCAGGTGCTGGGCGTGCAAGACTGGCTCAATCACATGGACATGGCGCTGCAGTCGCGGCTGGACAATGACGTCTACGCGCAGGATGTGCCCGAAGAATATGACGTAATTTTTTCTACTTCATTTTTTTCTCCCTCGAACAACAATTTTTTAAATATGAGCCGGCTAGGGTTCAAAAACTATATCTCAACAAAAATATCAGATTCATATTAAGAAAATATTAATATTTCCATATTTTTCTCGGGTGAACTTTGGTTATTTTCTGTTTCGCTAGAGAAATACTGATGTCTAAACTGGTTTATAATAATTAGCAAATGAAATTGGAGTTCAACGAGAACGACGCAGCCATCAAGGAAATGCTCACACTGGTTCAGAGCTATCGCAAACAAGGGAAGCATGAATATGCCACCAGATTGGATGACCAGTTAACCTTACTAAAAGTTAGATATTCTTCGATTCAGTTATTTATATTTAAAACATTATTTATAATTTTTTTAAGTTAGACTATCGGATGTTGGGTTTGTTCACTAATTATTTTTACCAATCTTTTTGCATTTTCAGCACCGGTTTCAAGATGTGAACCTTAAATTCCGAAAGTTCCAAATTCCATCAGATTTTCTGCCTAAACTGGGAAGGGTCCGAAGGGTGCTAGCTGAAATCGAGCGGAGTATTTATTTGATCGACCTGCACTCAGAGGATCCTCATAATATCCAGGAACAGCTCAACTACTGTATGGTACTTGAATTATTTGCACTACTTTGTTCTTAGCAATCGTTTCGACTTCTTGACAAGTGAAAATTTTACATCAATTATGCTAGAAATTAAAATTATCATGTCAAATTTCATTGATGCTGCAAAGCAACATAATTCAAGGTATGAGCAGCTGTTGAATAAATAAATATGTTTAAATTCTCAGTAAAATGCTTAATTGTGATGCGATGAAATTTCGTGTTTATGTGTTTGTAATGTTCTTGCAAGTAGAATCGTTTTTGGTATATTTTTAATCTGATTACCAATTAACTGACCGATATCTTGTTTTTGATTTGTCGCCTCTTAAAAAGCAATTTTATAAGCAGCTGAGCGACGTGAAAGGTGAAGTTGAATTTGTCATCAAGTGTGGCAGACAAGTTGTCGAGAAGAAACAGGTGGACGATACCGAAGATCTGAGTAGCAAATTGGACCACCTCAAAAGCCTGTATAATAAACTGGGATCTCAGGTAGCGAAACCATTCTAACTTTGGATTCAATTTGTCTGAAGTGGTCATCGAGTCAAGTAATTGATAAGCAATTGATTATATGTTTTTATCTAGGTGACTGAATCTAAGACTCATTTGGAGCGAGCGCTGCGCCTGTCCAAGAAAATCAAAAAGGAATTTAGTTCCCTGCAGGATTGGCTGGTGAACGTGGAGGCTGATTTGGATCGCCGCGAAGCCAAGATTCCCCCCGAGGACATCTCTTCGGAACTGATGTTCGCCACGGTCAGTCCTCATTTTGGTGGTCTCTTTTTTCCATGTCTTTTTTTAAATCTCGAAATTTTAGAAACCATTTTCTGAAATTTTTAGTTTTTTTTTCGATTAAAATTTTCTATTGAGTACCTATATGAATCTTATTCGTTGTCCTCCCCTAGCAAACCCTCGGGGAGATGCACAGACGCAGGCCAACGCTGACCGGTGTTAATGAACTCAGCGACAATCTGGTGGCCATGGCTGATGAGGGTGACATGGAGAAACTGAAGGGAAAAGTGGTGGATCTGAACCGGCAGTGGGAGAGGATGGATCTGAGGTTAAGGAACCGACAGGATTCTATGAAGGTGAAAGCTACCTCCAAATTAATCCTGTTGCGTTCTCTTATTGCGATTGTTATTTGCATTGACTCGAGGTTTAATTGCTACTGACTTGGTTATTATACACATGTATGTTTTAATTTGTGATAAACTTTCGATATACGCCAAAGTTGGACATTACATCACCATAGAGAGAGACCTATAGAAAATCTCAACATCTACTAAAATGGTGATTGTAATTAAAACTAAAAAATATATTTATAAAATGCAAAATTAATTTTTCAGGATGTCACAGGCGACTGTAAAGAGCTGTTAGTGGACTTCCAACGAGTTCTTTCTGACGTCAAAAGCAGATTCGATTTTGCGGAAGGAATGTTACTGACCCTCGCACTAGAGGAGCAGACCACTGATGTGTCAGTAGCCGAAACGTTGAAGGTATTAATTACAACGAAACATTGAAATTAAACGAGCGTCAAAGTTGGGAAGATAATTTTTTTCTAACGTGCGATGATCGGTTTCATTTATAGAAGCTGCAAGCCGTGGTAAGCGATCTGAACAGCAAAGTGAACTACCTGCGCGATTCGGCCGTCAGATTGATCGCCAAGGGAGGCAACTGTCAGCAGACGGTGGAGCCGGAACTGATTAAACTGAACCAACGCTGGGAACAGATTGTCGCCAAATTAAAGGAACGGCAACACGAGGTGAAGCGGATGACCATCACGACGACGACCTCGCAGAAGCTGACGTCGGCTAAGTCAATCGAGTTGTGTCTCAAGTCTCCCACCGTGAAACTTAAGGACATCAAAAATATCGACCGGGAAATTGGCGAACTGCAGGCCGAGATTGAAAAGTTTGTTAAGGAGGTGAATACGTGTCTAGTGGTGACCAGCGATTGCGACGTAGCGGTAATCGAATCCAGCTACGGGAAAATCGAGGAGCGCCTCCGTCTCATCGAACCCCGCGTGCAAAACTGTCTGATGGTCGGTGAACGTCGTCTGGCGGAGCACAAGGAGAGTCGAAACGTGGCCAAGACGCAGGCACTGCTCCAGAAGTTGGACAGCCTGCGCAAGACGTGGCAACGCTCGCAGACCGAGGCCGAGATAAAAAAGACGGTGTTGCGATGCATCAATCCCCAGTGGGAGCAGTTCAAGGTCATCGATGATGACCTCGATCGTTGGCTCGCGGCCACACAGAAGAACATCCTGTCTGTAAACGGTGACCAAGCTAAACTCCAGGTACCCAATTTGACCAAAGTCCAAAATTTGATTTATAAATTCGATTTGAAAAATCGAAAGATTATTTCTAAGAGAGCAATGATTAATTTTAGTAAATAGTTATTTGCAAAATTGCTAATCAGAATGAAATAACCTGATCAGTTTATAGCTTATGTATTAAAATATAGATAGCGCTCACAGTTTTGAAATATGCTGTGGTGACATCATTCTTAGAATTCGTTACTCTCGTATCTAAGCAGAAGTGAAACAAGCCATGCGACTCTCGTATCTGGTTAATTGAGTTTGATTACTGATACTTATAGATTTTTTAATAAATTTTGTCAACTATGATTTTTATGTTATTCAGGCGCTACAGTTGGAGATCGAAGTGAAGAAGTTAGAGTTCGAAAGTCTAGGCAGAATGGCTCAGGAGTTAAAGGAAAGGGGTTCGCCGCATATCGACATGGATTCCATCATCCAGAGGCTCTCGGCGAACTGGAACCATGTTAAGTCTGAACTGGATGAATCGGATGTGGTCAAGGTGAGTGGTCCTATTGAGTAAAGGTTTCAACTGGAGTGGGTGTGTCTCAAATGTTCTTTGTCTGTGTAGTGTCTGTATATCACTACACGAGTTTCTGTACCTCTCTTGGTGCTTAGGCACTATGTGAGGGGGAACAATTTCACCGGTACCCCGGGATCGAATAATCGAGAGCACACGCCGGGAATTGAACCCGGGACTGTTGAGCCAAAGTCAGGCGCTAAACTAACTGGGCTACGACGAAGCGTTGTTTTAGATGCACTGTAAAATTATTTTGACAACCGTTAGATTGTATCTGCAATTGGGGAACGCAATTTATTCTCAAAAGATTTCTTATCATTTAAAAAATATTTCCTTTACCAATGTGAATGAATTAAAAAAAGCGCAATGTGTAAGCGCATTTATATATAAAAATATTTGGCAACTGAAAAATTATAGAAGTCGCCGGAAAACCTAATTTGTAATTTATTTACTAGATTTACTTGAACAAGGTGGATGAATTAAAGAACAGCATAAACGCAATTTCCAAGCGTCTAAAAGGACCGGAACTGGCTGGAAAGCCGTTTGATAGGTTCGTCGAACGAGAAAGCATATTAAAGGTAACCATTAACGGTTTTATTTCCGTGTATGTGAATGATTAAAATTAAATTAAACTAAAATGTGTTAATTAACTCGTACGTAATTTTATGGCACCAGGAAATTATGGGCGAACTGGAACTGCTTCAGAATCAGATTATCAGCATTGCCAAAGAGGGTTCAGAGGTTGCCAACAGCTGTCCTGGCGAGAAGATGCAGGAGGTCACCGATAATGTGCAAAGCTTGCACGACGATTGGGAAAATGTTTCCAGTGACTACAAAGATATGCAAAGGTAAAATAATCGTAAAGTGGATTGTCGTTGGATTACAAGATATGAAAAGTGAGATTTTGTAAGAGGGATTTTGTGTTATCAAAATAACTTTCACCAAATTCTAGTATAGTATTCGATTAAAGAATTTTAATAAAAAAAATATTTTTTACTTTTTTTGTAAATTTGATTATATACAACATTTAAAAAAATAATTTTGAAAAATGTTTTAATGTTGTTAAATTTGTAGTCGACAAATTTCTTTTGACCACTTGGTTTTCTCTGAAATCTCTGAAATAGATTTGTAGCAATGCGTAAGGTGGTTTTCACTTCAATTCTGAATAACACAAAGAAATAATTTTTAAAGTCGTATTTCGTGAAATGATGTTTACAGGCGTTGGGAAACTGACAACGAAATTTGGAAAGCGTATCACTCGAGCCTGACCAGTTTCGAGAGCTGGCTGGACGAAGCAGACAAGAAATTGGCCAGGATAAATAATGGCAATGGAGCAAAGGAAATGGACAAAAATGTGATCCTCAAAGTAAGTAACGCTTTTGCGTGGCCGACATTTCTTTCTGTGCGATTGAATTGGCCTTCATGGTAATTTTGTAAAAAAAATTGTAGGAGATTGAGGACGACGTGAAGGTGCAGGAGAAAACCATGGCAACGATTCTGTTCCGCGGCAACGAATTGGTCGCCGAATCGTCTACCGACGAAGGCAAAAGTTACCAGAATAAAATGAACGAAATTGGACATCGATGGAAAAAGTTGCTGGACGAGTTGACAGCCACCAAAGAAAGGTGAGAAGCGGGGATATCGAGTCAACATTAAAATATAAAACTATATCAATAGAACACCCGTATTAGGCTATTTGCATTCTGTAGCTTTACACTTTAAAATGGCGTTAAGAAATGAATCAGCATGTTACCTGTTGTTTATCTTCTGTGTTTCTTTTGGATTTCATTATTAATTAATACCATCATTAAAATCCTATTGATGTTGGTGTTGCTTTTTGTTATGTTGACGACAAGTTCTGTTGATGTTAATATGTAAAGTAATAGAAGAAAAATATGGACAGTGAGAAACATGTATCTGGATTTTGTAGATTGGTGAATGAGGCGACTAGTGCAACCGAGGCTAAAGAGAAATACGAAGAGATGTTGTTTTGGCTGGACGAGACAGAGGCCATCCTGGACACCGCGCCCAACCCTGCTGATGCCACTATCTTGGAAGACACCTACAAGCGAACCGCTGTGCGTTTTATCACTATATAAATTCACGTTTCATCATGTTTGGTTATTAGCTTTCGTTTTATTCAAATTATTAATATATTTTCGATTGATTCAGGAGCGAGACGCTGAAATTATATCAAAAATTACCCTGGCGCAGACTCTGCATGTGGGAACTGGAAAGGAGATGATCAGCGTCAACGATAGGCTGAAAAAGGTAAATTGAACCGAGCCCCTTTTTTTAGGAAACTTCCTTTTCCCAATGCAAACCATTTAAAAAGTAGTACAATATGCATTTAAAAAAAGCAATACTTGCAGTTGTTTTGCAACAGTTGTTCATAAACATTTTTAACGATAAATAGTTTTTAACTAGATAGATAACTAATTTAACGATCTAATCTAACGATTTTTAACTTAAATAGTTTCGCTAAATTAAAAAAATCATACTATCTTGTTTGGTAAATCATTTTGAAATCATCACTTATAATCTTTTATTTTTAAAATTATGT
>JAQGBY010005803.1:0-14070 GCA_034698785.1 Mycogona germanica | reverse complement strand
CATAGTGCCTAAGCACCGAGAGGGGTACAGAATCTTCCTGTTGTGACCCGTCACTTCAGTGAATTAAAAAAAAAGTCACTTTCAGTGACCTCTGCCAGTCATTTTGACTAATTTTTCCTTTTTCCCCTGTACAGGGTGCCACTGTGAGGAACGAGGGCGAGGCTGTGATCATCGGTCGTATAGTGAAGGGCGGGGCGGCCGAGAAGAGTGGCCTGCTTCACGAGGGCGACGAAGTGCTCGAAGTCAATTGCATCGAGATGAGGGGAAAGTCTGTCAACGATGTCTGCGATATACTGGTGGGTGCAACAATACCGGGGCCAAATTATGGTTTATATTTTTGGAAGGGGTTCAGCTCACGGCGTCATTTGAGACCAAAATCAGCCACTTCGGATTCTGAAGTCGCGTTGGTCAACAAATTTACTTTAAAGATAATTAATCATTAATTGATGTCATATTCATGTGATTGTTATTTTTTCGCAATGAAAGTTATATTGTTTGTGTTCTCTGAAAGGTGCAGTCTGTGTTTCCCACACGAATTACAAACTGCATCCAACAACTAGTACTTCCAACAACAGTATCAAATTTTCAAGGGCTTTTCTTTTGTGCAGAGATAAATTACCTATTTCCCTTTGTTTTTCCTTCCTGCAGGCCAATATGACCGGAACCTTGACCTTCCTCGTCGTTCCTAGTCAATATGAACAGAGTAAAACACCGTCTCACGACACTGTGGTAAGTGCGCTGCATTTTGCAAGATGTTTCTGTCCGATTATATATAACTCAATTAGACGCGACAACTTTAGCCACTTGAAAGTGTTGACGTAATATTTAGATGAGTCTGTGAAACTGGAAACAAAATATTATAAAATATAAACTGAAGATGTGTTTTCATATAAAAAAAGGTTGTTTGCAAAAGAAGATAAGATCATAAGAGGATATGTTTTTTTGTGGAAAATTCTCTAAATTGTGTTTTAATCTTTTTATATGCTTTTCCTGAGCAGATGCACGTCAAAGCTCACTTTGACTATGACCCCGAGGACGACATGTACATTCCTTGTCGGGAGTTGGGAATCTCGTTCCTGAAGGGTGACATTCTGCACGTCATCAATCAGGAGGATCCCAATTGGTGGCAGGCCTATCGGGAGGGGGAGGAGGACCAAACTCTTGCCGGACTCATCCCGTCAAAGAGCTTCCAGCAGCAGTAAGTCTATAAACTTTAATTTTGTCCATCAAAATTTGCTCGTTGTTGCTATTGTAAAACAAAGGTCAAGATTCATTTTTTTAAATATACTACATACAGTTACTGGATTATGGTTGTTTAGAACATGCTGTATATTTTTTAAGATTTTGAATGTTGGACAAATATTTTCAATCAAATTTGATAAACCATAGTCTTCTAATATATTTAATATGCTGTTAATGGATGATTTAAATGAATGAAAAAATCTATGATATAATATTCCGTTTATTTGACCATTCATTTAAATTGACAATCTAGTTGTTTTCGATTGATCGTTTTGGAGCGACAATCTATTAATTTGAAATAAAAACCTCCTTCTTGGTCAGTGAATGGCGTGACCGTTATGATTAATGATTATTGGATTTGAACACTAAGGAGGATCGGTGGTTTTGAGTTATTTGATCGGTGTATTGCTTTGTTGTCGGCGTGTGGCCCTGATTGAACAATTAATGAGAGCGATGAAATAAATCTCACCAGGATTGTGAATTTCAGGCGCGAAGCCATGAAACAGACGATAGTGGGGGACGGAAACAACCGCGAGAAGTCCAAGAAGGGAACTCTTCTGTGTGCCAAAAAGAACACCAAGAAGAAGAAGAAGAAAGTGCTGTACAACGCCAACTACAATGATGGTAAGTGACGTTCCCCTTTCCAATTTTGAAAAACCAAATTGGAATTTAATTTTCTTGAACGTCCCGTAAACACATGCAAAACGTGCAAGTTTTGCATGTGTCCTTAATTCACCAGTTTTTGTCAAAATCAGTTGCCAAGAAAAAAAATAGAAACCCCAATCCATATAATTCTTACATCCATATAATTGTGGGGAAAGTATTGACACGATTTTGTGTCCACAATGTAGTTGTTTATTCTCGGGTTTGCGGAATAAAATACAGTTTTTCAGGGCTAGCGTTTTGCGTGCGATTAGATCAGAATGTGAGTATCGAGTGCCGTCGTTTGTCGATCGATACTCTGCTGTTGTTGAGTTCAATGGCGCTTGGCGGTATTCCGCCTCAATAGTTAACGAACTATGTTTGGCCAACAGATTTCGATGCGGAAGAGATCCTGACGTACGAGGAAGTAACGTTGTACTACCCGCGGGCCAACCGCAAGAGGCCGATCGTCCTGATTGGTCCGCCCAACATCGGACGTCACGAGGTTCGCCAGAAGCTGATGGAGGATGTGGAGAGATTTTCGGCGGCCGTACCACGTGAGTATTACCGGTGGCGGTCTGAATTTTGAGTCCTTAAGTCAAATTAAGATAGTTTTTTTGACAATTCAATGCTCATCTCGTGCTCAACGATTTTTCTTCTTCCGATCTTTCGAACATTCAGACACCAGTCGGCCGAAAAACGACGAGGAGCTTGACGGACAGGATTACTACTTCATCAGCCGGCAACAGTTTGAGGCGGACATTGTCAGTCGCAAGTTCGTCGAACACGGCGAGTACGAGAAGAACTACTACGGGACCAGCCTGGACGCCATTCGCACGGTCGTCAATTCGGGCAAAATCTGCGTGCTCAATTTACACCCACAGGTAACCATCTGCCTGTCCTGTTCATTGTCCCTTCTCTGAGCAACTTCTGTGTCGTAATTGACGTTATATTATCTAGTGCCAAGGGACGATTTTATTTTATATTCACGGTTTGCTCGATTAGTGTTTCACTCAGCACGAATTATTTGTTGAGTGTGGTATTAAAAAATCGTAAAGGTGTCTCAGAGTGCTACCGAAATTTCAGCAGGTTTAGTAGCTAAATTTATATATAGTTTTTTGCACTTAAAAAAATAGATGTCTTTTACTCACGGTCCAACGACATTCTTTTTTAAAAGATTGTCTATATTTTTTTCTTAAATTTTAAAGGTTTATTCATCTATCTCATTTATTTTTTTATTTTTATCATTCCTCGTTATTGTCACAAGATTTAGAAAATCAACAAATCATGAGTTAAAGTAAATTAAAGGAAATTGCGAAAATGTACAAAATTGGCTATCTAAAATTAGCATAAACAATATCTTGGATAGACAAAAATATACTTCTGTAAACGCCAATTTTGTTACTAGCGATTGGCTTTAAAAAATAGTAAATAATGGTTGGTCATGGGCGTTTCTTTAACCTTTTTTGTTTTGTGTTAACATATTTTTTTTCTCCGCCATTTCAGTCTCTGAAAATACTTAAGGCTTCCGATTTAAAACCGTACGTGGTCTACATTGCTCCTCCGTCGTTAGAAAAACTGCGGCAGAACCAGGCCAAAATGGGCACAACTGTCAAGGTATGTTGTTTGAAGCAGAATTATCTTTTAAGGAAGATTCTTTAAAACTGGTGGTGCCCAGTAAAGAAACAAAATTCGATTTTTAATTTTTTTAATTTATTGTTTGTAGGGAGGGAGGGAGAATTTTTTTTATGTGGAATTTTGTTGCTTTAGCTGGGCTTCAACCTTCTGTGAATTGATCGGCAAGCTCTCAATCTATCTGAGAAATAAATCAAAAATATTTATTATCGATTTTACACAATTTTCGTAACTAGACAAAAATTCGCCGAAATTTGATTTGGTCTGATTGGTCTGTCGTTATTATGTTATTTCATTTGTAAATGATTTTTTTTAAAAAATGAAAACAAAATTATCTCTTTCAGGACGATGAATTGAAGGACACGATCGAGAAGGCCCGCGAGATGGAGGAGAGCTACGGCCACTACTTCGACCTGGTGATCGTCAACTCTGACCTGGAGCGTGCCTACAACCAGCTGCTGCACAAGATTAACATTCTGGAGCGCGAGCCACAGTGGGTGCCTGCCGCCTGGTTACAGAACGAGATCAACTGAGTCCTCGGCTAGACTCCTGTCTGTCTTGTGTGTGTATATTCGCGCGAGCTCAACTGTGGGATCAAACAATCGAGATACGACGTCGATACCAGCCGTTTTTCGAAAGATGTCGGAACTCTAATGTTGTTGCTCCCTGGCCCCGGATTCGGGTGATCGTCGAATGTTCGGGGCGACTACGATAATGGAAGAGTTTAAATTTTGTTTTTGTCTTCGCGACGACCACACACGTGTGATGATCTTCTCTTTCACCATTTTAGTCGCTCTTTTTTGTTTTTGGTCTCCGTCGTTCAATTTTGTCAACCCATACTCGCACGATCTTCCACAACGGCCGTTACAGCTTCCGTTTCAGACAATCTGTGCGGTCGTCGGCGCATCCGGTTGGCAAAGTGGTCGGAGATACGATGTGGATTCGGGCGGCGTTATTTTTCAAAACAGAAAAAACACTGGATTTTTGGGGAAACCGGATGAATTGTGTGATGATGATGAGGTGTGTGAATTTGCGGACACTTTTGTTTTTTTATATGCTTGTGACGTTGCCAAAAAAAAAAGAAATGAAAAATTTAGACAAGTGTTAGTGCAAGTGTTTTCGGGGCTGTGTTCACGTTTTGTTGTCAATTGGTGGGACTGGCCTTCCCTCTACGATATCGGAAACTTGAAATTATTTGAGGTCGCGCGAGGTGCTAAATGTGGGGATATTTTTTGGTAGCAGCTGCTAGTGTCCTCACCCCCCCTGTTTCGGGCGTGCCAATTTCGTTGGTCGGGTTGATTCACACCAATAAAAAAAAATGGAGGAGATGTAAAAGCGAAACAACGAAAAAGCTAACTTACTAGCTGCAATAAGTCTTTTTGTTTGCCTTCCCCTCTCCCCGTGTAAATAGTATATTATAATAGAGGTAGGGCGTGTTGTGCCGTTTTTTTAAATGAAGAAAAACAAAAACAAATAAGAAGATAGAGATATACAAGTTATTTAGAAGAGTATTAATTATATATATATATATTTGATTTCTATGTGTGGCGTCTGTCGTGTGCCGCTTTTTGGACGAATAAGAGCAGGTTTGTTCCGAGTCTGGAGGAGTATAATTATTGTACAAATTTGAACCATCTTCCCGCGCCACCCCCACACCCTTGTAAATTGTAATAAGTTTTTTTTTAAAACTTCATTAGCCCCGTACTCTGTACATTGTTGACAAGTTACATATATTCGGATCAGCGAAGCAGCATCATTGTGTTTAGTCGAATTTACCTATTCTATTGAGAAACGTTGCTTTATCATAGCGATTATTAATACTATTATTAGTGTTGTTGGAGCGAACAACTTGTTGTGGCTAAAAACTCTTGTTTCGAATTCTTTCCAGTTCATGCAAGCACGATCTTTTATTTTAATAATTCTGAGATGACCAGCATAATTTTCGCGAATTTTATTAGTCGCAAAATATTCACTCCAATTAAGGAATGACTATTGGAGAACTGTTCACTTTAGAGTCTGTTTCTAACAAGTACATAAGTTGAATCAAAATCGTTGACTTCATTTTTTGTACATTTGGGGAACAATTTTTCTTTCGTGGACTAGAAATAGTACAAAAATTTGATTACGATATAATTTGCGTAAAAAGGAGGTCCATTGGGGGAATCGATAACTGGAATGAATTTGTTAGTTTAATCAGTTTAGAGAGTCACTTTGCCTACCATCGATGTTCTTAATTTTTTATGTGATTAACTGCCGTACTTACAAATGTGTTTTGGCACTAACTTATAAGGTAGACGACAAATCATTTTTACGTGTTTCATATTTACCTAATATAAAAATAGCATTCAATGGCCGACTACTGTAGGATTTCACTTGCAAATCTCTTGAAATTTCCATGTTTCGTTAACATTGCATTTTTTCTACCTAATCAGGTTGTTAATTAAGGAGGACACGGCAAGTTTTAAAAAAATCAATTTGTTGTGCATTTTTTTAATTGTTTGATCCGATCCACACGGTGGACTTGAAAATTAAAAACATATATGTGATAACATTCGAGCTTCCTGGCGTTTGTTAATCTTTGCGGAATTTTCAACATGTTTTCTTTCGGGCATTTTTGTATCTGGTGTGTTTAAAAACGCGTACGACTCGTCGTAGCGCAGTTGGTTTAACGACGGACTGTGTGGTTCGGCGGGCTCTCGATTATTCGATCCCGGGGTACTGGTGAAAATCTGGCCCTCACATAGTGCCTAAGCACCGAGAGGGGTTCAGAAACTCCTGTTGTGATATACACTTCAGTGATTAGATTTTTTAAAAATAACCGTCACCTATCCAGATTATTCCGCTGGGTTCTGAGATTCTGGATCAAACTGCAAAAAGACTGTCTGCCAAAAAAAAAAAAGTAAAAAAGGAAAATGAAAAGTTACCATTTTTATTTTCGAATTCAACATCAGTTATGGTTTGACGATACCTAAAGACTTTAATGTAGAATCCAAATCTGCTAGAAGTTCGTCGGCGTCCAGAGCAAAGTCGCTCTCGATCCAATTGTCCATGAGCCTGTTCAACACCATGGAAAAATGTTTTCCCTTGATCCCTTTCTGCATGATCATGTTGCCGTTCACCGGAAATTTCGGCTGCTCCCACTTTCGAAATTCCTCCGCCAGGCCGTGCTCACCGCGATAGATGAACACTTCATTGACCCATTCGCGAACACTCCTTTGATTGTTCTTAGATTTGAGCACGAGCTTCTGATAGGGTCGCAGCGCCACCTGGTGCGGTTTGCACTCTCGGTGTTCTACGATGAAGAAGCCGAGGTCGCGTTCGTAGGCCGATAACTTTAGCCTCCCGTGCAGCTGAACCATCTGAAAATTTGTACAATGAATTGTTTTGACTGGTGTCCTGTCAGCCTGCTCAGGGAGTGCACATTTTAATTACCGGGCTGTTCCAAAATGTAAATGGTGCAAATTGGAAGAGAAATTATTGTAAATTTAATGAATATTGGGGGGGGGGGAAGGTACAACAGTAACGAGAGAACTGTAGTATTTGTCTGTAAACCGACTTGTACTAACCTCTTCCTGTGAGTTAAGCAATGCGGCCATGTAGGTGATCGCTTGTAGCGCTGACTGCTTCTTGTTTTTAATAACGCGGTGGAACTCAACCATGTTGTAGTCTTTAGGAAGACCTGCAGGAAGAGAAGGATGGCATAAGCAAAGACGATTTCGCATTTGCAGGTGAGAAGCAACATTGTAAACCAAACATTTGACTTAATTATATTGACAGACATTGAGCCAAACCTGTTGAAACAAATTTGTATGCATGTCATCTTTTCATGCATTCAACATTTCCGAATGATTCCTAATGATAATATTTTATCAACGGGTACACAAAAGACGTAAAATGTGCTATCAGAAATCAAAGGAAGCTTCATAATTTCATAATCATTTAAAACTTTATGCTGATGATACAATGTTGTACAGGGGCATAAAATGTGACCGGGACTCAGTTGAATAACAGAAAGATTTAGATGCTATAACTACTTGGTGTGAGAAATGGCAGCTGCAACTCAATGTTGACAAGTGTTGCATTATGCATGCTTCCAGATCAAGGAATTCCTCTGTGTATGCGTACAATCTATCTGGGGAGCCTCTCAAGGTTGTCCAACAGTACAAGTATTTGGTTCTGCAAATGACTCCTAAGCTAACATGGAAAACCCAGATACAAAAGATGACTGGTTTAGCGAACGCTAGGCTTAGGTTTGTCCAAAGTGTTTTGAAGTGCCCAAGTAACGTTAAGTCAGTGGCCTATTTTTCTTTAGTCAGACCTTTGCTTGAATACTGTAGCTCCGTTTGGGATCCTCACCAGGTGGAGCTCATGGGTGAAATTGAAATGGTCCAAAGGGCTGCTAGATTTGTTAGTGGTAGATTTGGTCGAGAGGAGTGTGACAGACATGTTGTCAATATTGGGATGGGAATCGTTAGAGGATCGTAGGATAAAGACCAATATTGGGCTTTTGGCTCGTATTCTGAAGGAGGATTGTAATGTGAAAATTGGGAAAATTGTGAGACAGGCTCCTACTAGGTGTAGAAGGGACATACTAAAATGGTTGAGGAGCTTCATTGTCATTGTGACTCGTACTTCAACTCTTTATTTTCCTAGAAGTGGAATAGCCTTAATGATTCTCAAGTTAACCACACCATACCTTTGTCCTTAACTGTTCGTTCGACCCCCGCCATAGGCCCCATCTGGGGCTGCGTGTGGGTACATATTGTAATTGATTATAGCCGATTTGTATAGACAAAGTTGTGATCAATATACCTTTTACTTGACTCGCGCAATGTTATTGCTAGAACAATTCTAAAAATGCAACATACCTATGTACGGAGCCATTCCCACCTCCAACATCCTGGGCAGTAGTCTCTCAATGTAGTTACCGGTCAAAATTTTCTTCAGTTCGACCCAAATCCTCTCACCAGAAATTCCTGGCAAAGAAAAAACAACAGAAAATATGTTAGAAAAACGGCTTGTGCAGCAAAGAAACACTTAGGAAGAGAACATCCCCAACGGTAAATATATCCAATAGAATCAGCAACTGTTTGCACTTGGCAATACCTTTGAGCCCGTCGATATTCTTTTTGATGGCATCGATCGTAGCCGGCTCATGGTCATCCGCCACCTCCGATATTCTCCCGTAGAAGCTGGATTAATTAAGAATATTACACTGAGCTTTGGATCGGGTCCACTAAGTGAAGTAACCATTCAGTCAGTTGCCAGACAAATTACGGGGACGGATTTGATTAAAAACAGTTTCGCACGTAATTACCGGAAGTAACGCAGAATCCTTAGATAGTCCTCGCATATTCGTGTAACCGGATCACCAACAAAAGTGACACGCCTCTTCTTTAGGTCTTCAATTCCTCCAAAATAATCGTACACCGTTCCATCAAGACCTGCAATTTAAAAAAAACCATTTTCCAAAATGAAATTTGTCTACTTGCGTAAGTCTCGATAAGTATCGATACCGGGTAATCTAGCTGCGTCCCATCACTCATGGTGTTACGGCTCGCTATTCAAGAAGAAAATCGAATTCCATCCACATTGTATTTTATTCTTCGCCGATAAATAGTTTCCAACAATCTGTAAGTGTCCGTGTCCCAATACTAAGTTAGCACTATGTGAGGGGCACAGTTTCACCACTACACTGTGATCGAATAAATAAAGAGCCCACACAGTAAACAAAAATAAAATCACAATATATAATTTGGTAACGCCAATTAAAAAAAGGTCAACATTTTCGACAACCTAAAGAGAAACAATAGTCAAAACAATACCTAAAAACAGGGAATTAATGGTGAGGTCCCTTCTGTTGGCATCCAGCATCCAGTCGGTGGTAAACTGAACTTGCGCGTGTCGGCCGTCGGTTAACACGTCGATCCTCAGCGTGGTTACCTAACCGAAATAGCAAAATAACAATTATTTTGTTATTGTATTTCCACGTAAATGCAAAATTTTGACCATGCGACCTTCCAGTCTACCCTTTGGCGCGATCCTTTAATTCAATTCCATGAAAAAGTATTCAAAAACTGTGTCACAACGTTTCATTTTCTCATAGAGAAAGGCAAAGAAAGCAAACCTCAAAATTCTCGGAGTCATTGATCCGTACAGTAATAGTTCCGTGTAGTTCCCCCTTGGTGTTGATCATCCGAATCCCCTCCTGGGTAAACATGGCCTTCATCTGATCAGGGGTGGCAGTGGAAGCGAAATCGATATCGTGGGGTGCGATGCCCATGAGTAGGTCCCGGACGGCACCACCTGCTATTCGTATCTCGTAGCCGTGCTTATCGAACAGCGCGACCAGGGCCTTCAGGTCTTCAGTGAAGAGGGCCTGGAAGTCGGGAGTGTCCAACTTCATGGTGACCAACTGGGCTTGGGGCCGGCCAACCAACGAACCGAAGCGACAATATTGGACGGATTGAAAAGATTTCAGCACCGGGATACTAAATCTAGGAACTTGGAAACGAGCGACGGGCGCCTTATCGATCAGCCTGCAATGAGATCTGACACCTCTGGCGACAACAAAACACGGCTTGAGTTTCCAGGGAACGGTCAGCAAAAGTCGATCGATAATTTGGCACAAATGTCTACCCATAACTCGGTGCGGGTGGCAATATCGCGGCTGTTTAGTAACGCGGGTCACACCATTCCCGAATTATTATCCAAAAAACCGTTTAATTTAGGTTAAAAACCTAATTTCAACAAGAGATATACGCAACGTTCAGCAATTCTCAATTTAACATGCGCGTCGCCATCTTGATTCTGTCGAACTGATCGAAAATCGATATTAGACAATCGATAGTAACTAGTTGTGAACCTTTCCACACCGGCTTTTTCATTTTTGCAACATTCCGGTGTGGAAAGACCCTTTGCCACCATACATTACCGGAAAGTTGGGCAAAATCAACTTGTATTTATCGAAATCTGGATTTATCCAGAGATATTTATTCCAGAAAAATATTCGCAACTTATTTTTTTGGCATTTCCTGAGAAACATTAGAAATGAAAATCCGAAATATTTAACAATTGATAAATCACATTTGAAATAATAAACACAAACTGTCAATTAATATTTTTTTTATGTCAACATAAAGTAGATCAGCAAAAAACAAAATAGAAAACATTGCCATCATCATCATCATCAGAGGAAATGGGGAGAAATTCTTAAAAACGAGGCAACCTATTAGTGCTGCGCCCGGACCCAGAGTTTGCATCAGATATTAGTCGGAATTTCAATTAAATATATATTATGTGCTGTATACTGTATATATATTTCAATATGTATATTGGATGCCCATATCATGATGGCAAGAGGGAAATTGAGCTATTTTTCGTCTTCGTCCGAGCTGGCGTCCTCCTCGTCTTCCAACTCTGGCATGGGAAAGCGTAGAATAGCGGCAACACCAGTAAGTTGATCCAGTTCTAGGGAAAAATCAAATCAAACAGATGTTGCAATTGGTGGGAATCTAATAGCTAGTTCACATGTGCAAGCTGTTCGTAGAGCAGGGGGCCCATTTTGGACTCCATCTTCCTATGCTACGTTAAGATTTGAGTCCAAAATGGGCCCCAGCAATTTCGCCTGCTATAGAGTAACTTGCCTTGCAAGAACTTGCTTATGTCCCGAGAACGGGACATAACTTCAAAAGGGGCAATCGATTTAATTTTATTAAGAACTTTGGCAAGAGATGGGCGAGTTCGGGACAGCGCTGAATAAAAAATCGAATGGAGCTCTAAATATAATATTTATTAGATAAAATTTGAACTGAATAGATGTGGACAAAATTAGCCTCGTAAATGATAAACTTCAAATAACGTTTTCGGGAAAACCACCGTTCTCTCATCAGTTACGTTTTCAAGTGTGGGTGCGAGTTGTGTGTCCAAACAAGTAGATTTATTTTTTTTAATTATTCACTAAAGGTTAATTAAAAATTTCACAAGAATTAAATCTAACCGAGGCGATGTTTGATGTTGCTAAACATCAACTTATCAGGTCAAAATTGTGCGAACCGGCTGAAAATAAATAGTCTGGACACGAGAAAACTTACGTTCGCCAGATACGTGCAGACTGGAAAAAATCTTAACGTCTCCTCCAGATTCCTTGACTGAATCAACGAGGTCCACATATCGTTTCCTAAGAGTAAAATCTTTCGCCCTGAAATCAAGTCCAAATACATTTATGACAATCCCTCTTTCGACATTAAATTCGTCCAGCCCCAATAAAAAGAAACTACAAAACCGAAAGAAACTAGTTACCGGAAAAGGTTATCAGAGATGAGAAGCGTTTCGATGGATTGAGCTTCGTTAGCTTTTTCTACGTGACGAATACTAGATGACGAGAAAAAATATTTCAAAATAAAAATGTTCACTGCAAATATGAAGATGCCGAAGACCTCAAATATTTGTTGACATAAAGAGAACGTTACCCATAGAACGCTTTGCTCGGTTCAGTTTGGAGCATGGCATAAAAACAATCCAAAACTTTGACATCGGCTGAAGCCTTGGTGTCGCTCAACTTAGACATGACGGTCTGGTCGGAAAGAACCTCTGAAACAAGATTTGCCACAATATTTTTTTGTAAATTTAAAAGGACAAAATAATTCTATGAATTTGTATAGATTTTACTATTATCGAGTTTCCATTCCTCCCACTTGAAAGACTGGACATTCCTTACAGTAGTGTTTTCAAAAGATGAGACCATACCTTTCAGTGCATGTTTGAAGCCATTCGACGAATGAACCAGCACAAACTTGCTCTTGTTATCGATCAGCACCTTCAGATCGGACTTCACGGCGTACTGCAACATGTAATCAAAGAACTGATCCTAAAAAAAAGAGAAAAAAGAATTTCAGGTCCTTGTCGCAAATCAAATAACGGGCTACGGAATATTAGAAACATGCGGATAATTTGAGTTGAGCTTGCCTTTACGAATCCGGGGCTTGCCAGCAACAAGCACTTGACCACTGAAAAGTAATCAACATTGAAACTTCTAAAACGTTGGCAATCCACACAAGCACTAAAAGTCATAAAACTCCAGTTAAAAAGAGTCGCCAAGACAAAACACAAACCATCAAAGTTGACGTGCCGAAGTATAGCTTGAATGATGCTGTCAAAGAATTTCTGCAAACCCTGCCAACAAAAATAAAAAATTCATAATAATTAAAGAGTGAAAAATGATTCCGGATTACACGTTTTCCGTGCTATAGTGTATTACATTGGTCCCTCCCTACATACACCGGACGAAAACCAATTCCTGGCTATCATTGAACTCTGGAAGTATTCCACCATCAAAATCATTCGACGAAAATATCTTCCCCCATTTTTCTCCTGGGTAAGCCGGTCAACGATACTGCACTGGACTACGAAAACTAAGGCATACGAACTTCGCGTAAGATTTCGTGATGCACAGCTTAATAAACTTTGATAAAAGATTTGTTTTCAAAAACTAACAAAAAAAGAGCAACATTCTTTGATCTATAAGAAAAATCAAATGTATAGTTTAAGCAGAAGTGAAAAAGCACGGGACAGCCGTGTAAAATCATCTGAAGTGATTAGCATTTTTCTATAAAACATTAATTTCTGAAGATTTCGTTCGTAGGCGGGTAAGGTGAAACAAACAAAAAATATAACCTTCTCATGGTGACCACAAAGTCCTTTCCGTTTCCGCGGTATGCTGAGGTCAATTTTGGCCCGAACCAGCGTCATACAGTTGGTGATCAGGCAGACGTGGGCAAGTCCTTCCTGCATGACGACGGCCGCCAAATCAGCGTGCGTCGTTGGATCGCAAGCCATGTCTGAAACGATTCGAGAAATCATCTATTCTAAAACGTGATTTCTAAGTCCAGATTTAGCAGGACGGATTTCTTCAACGAAACTCATTCTTAAGAGGAGGGCTTGACAATTAACAGATTGCGAGCAAATATTAAATATTATCTCTTAATGAACTTTTATGAAACCCCGCACAAAAGCTTAAGTCAGTGAATTACATTTGATTCTGCTGTGCATTAGAGATTGGTAGAAAGTAGACCTCAATTCATAAGTCACGAAACGCTGCGTTATTGGAAAAACTGGGAAATGATGGCAGCAAGACACCGACAAAAAGATAGATTTAAACGGGATATCCGAAAAAAAATTAGGATCAGTAATAGGTGAGTTTGCGTAAAATGTCGCGTGACGTCGGCCCTTTTCGACGGCAGGTGGAAAGAAAATCAGAGAAAACAAACTCTCGATTTATTCAAAATACCAATAATTATTATGAAGCGTGGCACTTAGAAATGAACCTTGTAATTACAATCAACCAACGTTCTAACGTATAATTTTATCGCACTATCAGTTAACGGCTAGCCAAACTCTTTGTGAAATAAGATTGTCAACTTCTTCTAGGAGTCGCAGTTATTCAAAATGATTAAAAAAGAAAAAGGATTTGCCAGCCTTGACAAATTATCCTATTCACCTATTCTGTCGATAGCTACGCTGTCCCAATGGTGTTTCCCCAGCGTGAACTTG
>JAQGBY010005802.1:0-14072 GCA_034698785.1 Mycogona germanica | reverse complement strand
AGCCCGCGCCGGGAATCGAACCCGGGACCGCCGAACCGCAGTCCGTCATAAACCAACTGCGCCACGACGGGTCGTAAGGAATCTCAGAAAGGATTAACAAATAACCTTAGAAAGTAATTTTAAGGAATCTTAGTTTAATAGATGGAATCTTGGTGCACATGGATTTTAATCTGTCTCCTCTCTACTGCTGAACTGGTCATTTTTACAAGGTCCGTCACTTTAAAAATGTCAAGTTTACGTATTTAAAGTAGTTTAACATGTTATTTGACAGATAGCGAACCTCTCTCTCTCTCCATATTCTGTTATTCCCATGATCGCGGGTTCGATTCCCGACCGAGACCTCTGGAATTTTTCGGGCGTGACAAATTCCTACGCACGCCTTCCTTCGGAATGGAAGTAAAGCCTGCCTGTCCCTACCTAGGTAGCTTATACTAAGCCTGGGCTAGGCAAAATTACCAGGTCGCCTTCTGAGGGGTTTTTAGGGCGAACACACTGGTGGATCTCCTTAACAAATATGTCAGAGACACCTTTGTCCTTAACTAGTCGTTCGACCCCCGCCATAGAATCATCCGGGGCTGCTTCTGGGTACATAGTGTAATTGTAATTCACCGCCCTACATTGCATTTTCCCCAGACTCTGACAAAAGCTCCCCCCGAGAACGACGCGAGCTTCCCTGCAATACCCGCAATTGACCATCCGCTTCCACACTTATTTAGGCCCGGTGCAAAAACAACAAGTATTTCTGAAGCCTGCACACAACACCAACTTTAATCAAACTCCAGTCCTTCCCCATGTTCCCATCAATTTAAACTTTCCAACATTTCCACGCAATGGTGGGTAAAACGATTAGCGCGCCACCAACCTTGTATCTTCATAAATTCATTTTCGTGCTATAATTAATGTCTATGACGTAGCTGACGATTCTCAACGTGGGTCTGCCAATTTTCCACCATCCCTAATAACGCTCATCGCGATGTATATGTGTACAAGGTACGGGTGCGCGCTGCGGCTCTGAGTTCGGGTGTGTGTGTGTGTAAACGCGCCCCCAAAAATGGTTGTCCGGGGCAACGGCAGCATCCCCATTGCGTTGCCTGGCAACGCGCGACTCTCTCTCGCTTTCGTTCGCTCCTCTCCGTATGGCTAGTCGATTTAAACAGACGGGCCAAGGTCGCCTGGGGAGGTAGGCAGAGACGAGGGGGGGTGATAAAGGGGGAGGGGGTGGGGAAGATTGGGGAAAAGGAGAAGGCGGGTGGGGGGAGGAGGAGGATGCTTGTGGATCCTAGCGCTGCCGCTACTGCTGCGGGGAAAATCCAATGGAGTTGACGGGGGAGTTTGGGGGGGGGAACTGAGAGGGGGTGGAATCTCTTGGGGGGAGAGGGATTGAGGCGAGTGGGGGGCGTTGGCAACTGCGCGTGGGGAGAATTTAGAGCAGCGACAGTTTCGTGGCCAAGAAAAATAGAATGGGGGGACGAACGACAGTTTGCAGTTTCGGTTTGTTAACTCAATCAGAAAGTAGATCCATCGTAACGACCAATCGCTAAATTTGAGAAATTGTTTCCGATATATTTTTATCAAACATCTCTCTCATTGTGTCTTTTTATTTATTGTCTGCGTCATCAAAATAAAAATGTAGATGGTGCGCACAGTTTTGAATTTTTTTTAAACAGCAAACTAAATGAGCCCGCTGCAAACGTTGTGACGTCAATTTGTGGCCGGATGCGCAATCCCTGTAAAGCGCAGAATTAGTGATGTCACCATGTTTAGGTAATTGTTCGCTTCAAAACCTGGTTATTTATTACATTGTCAATGGGGGTTGTTTGTTATTTTCGATTCACGACGTCATATCCTGTTCCTGCGGTTGCTTTGGAATCGAGGTTTGCAGAAAACCATCGTTGTGTTTCTAGATCTGCGAGTTATCTTTTTGCCTAGCCTAGGTGGAACAAAATGGCCTCTTCTTTTCGACACCTTCCTTCCCTCCTCCCCCCCCCACTCCCCCTCAGGATGACCATCAAAGCCTGTTGATGAGGTGTCGTTCTCGATGCCATTTCTTGGTTGCGACCTCTGTTGGCCACCACCGAATATTTCCCTTTTAGGTGAACCTCCCTCCACCTCACCACACCCCTCCCTCCTCCGCCCAGTGACGTCGTCTGATTTAAACCATTCGGGCCGACGAATCTTTCTTCACCTCGAATTGGTTAGCTAATTGCATCTCTCGCGCTTCGCCTCCATTCAGGCGCTGTAGCGCCCGTACAACCGTTATCGCGACGCAACCACCGCTGCATTTTAGACAATGGACGTCGATTCGGACTGCGCAAATTGCGGTACAGGGTGTCCGTGACTGGAAGTGGCCATCGCCAATTAGGATCGACCGATGATGGGATCGCTGGATCCAGGCAGCTGAAACGCAGTTAGTTACACCAAATTGTATATTGGATTTGGAGCAATTAATTCCGTATTACCACCACCATCAGTCTTTCTTATCACATAATTTAAAAAAATGTTTGTTGAGGAGGCTTTAACGTGTCCTGATATCGTACAGGCATGGGTCACGTTTTATCTCCATTCCGGAAGTAGGCCTGGCGAAGGAATTTATACCGGCCGAAAAATTCGAAAGGTGTCGGCCGGATTCGAAACTGCGATATGGGAATAGAGTGCAAGCACGTTAACCACGACGCTACTCGACACCTCTACGCAGACGCGCTAACCACTAAGTCGTGTCGTGTAGATTCCAGCATCCGTGATCGTAGGTTCAAATCCCGGGCCAAGACCACCTGAATGGTTTGGACGAGAGAAATTCCTACGAACGCGACCTACTTCGGAACAAAAATAAATTCGTTGGATCCGTTCCTGTACGGTATCACGCTCAAAGCCTAGACTAGGCTTAAATTATCAAATCGCCTCCTTGGTGATGTCAGGGCGGAAACGCTGGTCGATCGATCTCCTTAACAAACTGTTATAGGAAAAGATAATCCGCACAACGCTCTATTCGAAACTGAGAAAGACGAATTTTAGTTATGAGAATTTTGGCTAATCTCTTTAACCACATTTGGTTCATTATGCGGTTTCCCAAAATGGATGATGCACCCTGTAGAAAAAAAGAGCACATAGCACTGGAATCGCATTAAAGGAGTGAGTTCGCTTCCGCACTGCGTGCCTTACCACTTAATTGCTTCGGCCCTGCATGCAGTCTTAGCTCGTCTATTGGATCTCTTCTCCTCGTAGACAAACGTCTTAAGACAAGAGCGTCTTCTTTCTTTTAAACTCAGTCGCCACATCTCGGATTGTAAACGTCTTTATGAGGCGCAACGCGCATCGCTAAAAAGCTTATAAAGTGATTTTCATTTCTGTCATTATTATTTTCTTCTTTTTTTATATCTCCATCTATATCTGGTCTAATTTTCCTTCATTGGCATCATCTTAATCTGGCATTTCCCCCTCTTTCTTTTAACGTCGTCGCCTTCGCTTTTCTATTCCGAGTGCGGCGAATCTTCGGTGGAAATTTGAACGTAAAGCCGATTCCGCAGCGCAGAAATGTGTTTCTTTCGGCTTGCCTAAATTATACTGACTTTGTATTGGGTCGAATTTCTGGCGTGGCGTCGTCCTGAAACAGGAAAACCTCGTGAATTTCCCGTTTAACCTCCAGATGACCTTTCGGCAATTTTCAATGTAAAACACATTTCTTAGTTTGTCCAATTTCTTCCTCAATTTCAAACCTATAACGGGAAGTTCAATTCCCGATCGTGAACTCTGGAATTTTTCGGGCGATGTCGCCCGAAAAATTCCTACACGCGTCTTCATTGGAAATGCGAAAATCAAGGAGGTGCTGACGTCACTGACACGGGCGAGAGTCACATGACGCACTCATATGGGGAGAGAAAAATAGGTCTTGAACCGATGAAGCAGGATGTGAGAAGTTGATCGGACAGATGCTGCCCGTTGGTGGCGGGCGTGTATGTTGCTGCCCCGTGTGGTGAGGCAATCACACAATGCACCGGTCAGACTTATTTACATTATTTCGGATAAAAAATTGCTCGTTGCTCGTTTTAGTGAGTTGATCTCAATTGGAGACTGGCAAATTCGTGTCTGAATAAATCCGAAACAACCTTGACAATAATAAGGGGTTGTGCCCGGGACAACCCCCGATCCTTCCTTATTTATTTTTATGACCTTGACAATGTCAATGTAAGAATCAACATTTGAATATATTTATCTGATTTTTTTTAATGTCCTCCTGAGACGTTGATGGACTGTTTGTAGTCGTATCGAGCAGGCCAACAACATAACGTTGCTAGGTGATTCCCTTCATCAGCCCGCGCCGGCGCGACTTAGTGAAATCCAACACGAAATTTTTACATTAAAAAGGCTAAATCAGTGATTAACCTGTCTCCTCATTTGCATTTCTTAGAACTGTGGAAGCATGTGCGTGCCATTGCCCCCGCCCACCGCCCCCACACCCAGAAAATTTCGTCATTAACGACTCCTGGGTATTCACCTCGTTCGAAGTCAGGCTGTGGATTCGTCATGTGGAGTTCTGCACTCGGATTTCGATATCAACTATAATAGGGTGACGCGAATGCCGGATGACTAAAATTTGGGACAGAAATCAGAAAGTGACCGAAAATATCACGCTCTCAGAAATATCACATTGAGACCAATACATGAGTTGGCTTTTAGTTGGACAATCGCAAACACCAGGTGGCGCGCCAACTTTTAAACTCAAATTAAGATGCTTCTGAATTAAGTTGTATGAAACGAAAACCGATGCTAAGCCGAAGGGCGTTCGGGAAAAATTCGCAGAACAGCTTTAACATGCTCAAAAATTATCGGACCAAATTGACTGTGCAGAGAAACAATCAATTTACATTCTAAAAAATAATTCTTTTACCCCAGTTGCTCGCACTCAGAAATCTAGGGCGCCAAAAATAGACAGAAATTTAGAGGTATTTTTAGACTTTCGTAAAGCGTTCGACCCGTCTCTGTACTACATTAGGTAAACGTTAAAAATCCCTACCCAGGTTTAGGTTTAGGCAAAATTATCAGGTCGACCAATTGCAGGGTAGGGTTTTATGCTGTACGTCCACAACAAACACTATATATATATTTCTTTTTATGAAGTGACGAGCGAATGAAATCCTGCCATCCAATATGTCCGCCTATAATTAGTAACGCTGATCACAGCGCCGCCTTTTAACGCATTCAAATGCATGCCCAATCTCAATCTCGCCTACAGTACCATCAACGAAATGTGCTCGTATAAAGTCTGGTCTGACTGTTTCGTCTTTCGAGCTAATTGGGTGTGTTTGTTGGTCGAGTGCGACTGCGAATGCAAAAGGCAGACAACTGGGGGTTTTGGTTTTCGCCAGCAACTGAAAAATGCACGAAACTTCACGGATCTGCCACGGCGTGTTATTCAGAAATGTTAATTTACTGGCACTTAAATGTAATTTATGTTTACTTAAATTAGACTACGGCTGCCTGTATATTCCATGATGGACTCTCTCTCTCTACGAAAGCGTTTTTGGGAGATATATCGTGGGCGGGCCGCTCTTGTACTACATTCACCATGCCGAATGACTAGGCCGGTTTTCTAGCGCCGGATTTCGTGTATTTCACGGTCGACCGGGGCGCAAATTACGAACTCGAATAAATGTCTTGAGTTCGGATAATTTTTATAAGAGGCGATGGGATCATAGGGATCATAACTGACGCTTATCGGAATTGACTATTTCAGTGCGTGACGGCGACTCGAGGTGATGGTCGTGACAACTGTTTTCGTCTATTTCGTCGCAAGAATCTAAGGGGACACGTCACGCACAGGAAACGTCAGTTACGATAAGCGTCAGTTATGGGTTAAGTAGCTGTGCCGTTCTCCGTTTCGACTCCCCTGTTTATTTCAGAAAAGCGTGGTACAGCTGGTGAGTTGGGTACGGTTGGTTAGGTTAGGTTAGGTTGGTGTTGGTTAGATTAAAATTAGGTACGGCAAGTTAGATAAATTCCGCGTCTCGGCAAAGACGACAAACCCACAACTGACGCTTATCGTAACTGACGTTTATCGTAACTGACGTTTCTTGCTAGTGACAGTGATTCGAAGCTAACATAATGGTTATCCGCCTGACGTATCATCCGCACGACCCACCGTCCGCATCAAACAATTTCCACACGAACTAGGAATTGAAACCCAGAGCTTCGTAACCATGATGGCCAGGTCGAACCTTTGCCGAGTGGCGGATTTGCCCCATAAGAAGCTTATTTGCCAATTTGGCAGTGATTTCATTCCTCCGGGTGTAGCATTCCAGAGAATTACCGCGGTACCGTCTGCCTACCGTGGGAGAAGGAGCATGCAGCCCCAATTTGCGGCCCGGCTCCCCGTGATTAATAACCGTGCGACGAATGTTTCCACATACACGCACAGGCCTGCCTAGGCCGTACTACGGTAATGCCATCCGCGCCTCACTAGAACCGAATAAGGTTTTTCAGGCATTAATATAGAAAAGAAAAGTAATAAGATAAGGAGGAAATTTTTTCATACCCCGACGCGCACCAGCCCTCATTCGCCCACCCACCACACCAACACCCCCTGCCGCTCTTGTTTAGAAACAATTTTTATGCGTTCACCCCCACACAACCTCAACCCCCCCCCCTTACTCCCTCCTACTCCTCACTACCACATTGTGCTGCAAGAGCTCCTCCTTTATGAGCCCTCTCTCTCTCTTCCCCCAGTTATTTTGGCACAACTTTTTCTTTTCCCACTCCTTTTCTTTCAGCCTCTCTCTCACTCAACGTTTTTTGCCCCGTTCCCCATATAGATGACGCATATAAAAAGAGAATTAAATATTATGCGCAATTGTGAGGATCTATCGCTGAATACAAATTCGAGTGTGCCGCTGTGTGTGTGTATGGGGGGAGGGGGTATGGGGGAACCCCCCTTACTGCACCTCCCCCTTTCTCGCTCGTTCGCTTTTGTGGAAGACGCCACGGATCATTTGGCCCGCTGTTCCCGTGAATGAATGACGTATGGATGTGCTTGTGCTGATCGTATTTATGTCTTTTCCCACCCACCATCTCGGTCTCGGCTGGTTTGCAGCATTGTTATTAGTGTGCGTGTGTGGGGAGGGAGGAAGGGGGAGGGTTCCATTGTACCGAATGAGCCTGTTTATTTTAAGAAAAATTAACGATAATTTTTTAAGGTCTGTGTTGGCTGTTCCGTTCTTGAGGTGGGCGGAGGGGAATGCACTCCGATCATAAAATTGTGACATTTTTAAAAGCAAAAAGAATTTCACAGAGAGGAATCTCAAAATTAATTAATTCTTAAAAAATTGATTTCATTAAATATTAAAATGAACAAACTATGTGCGTTTGATTTGAGAACTAGTTTATAAAAGTTTATCACGAGCCGCCGCGATGCTTTTTGACTTGTGAACTACTTTTTAAAAATTTAGCAAACGCCACTAATGCTTTTTGAATTTTAAACTGACAAATCATTTAATTTGACAATGTATTTTTAAAAAAAAGTTTGCCTTTTATGACGAATCGTTTATTTAAATTGCATAATTTAAAAAGATTAGGGGTTTCATTTTTGGGCGAAAACAGTTTAAAAAATTTCTCCCATTCTATTTATTAAATGGGGAATAATTCTGGAAAATCATTTTTTTTATTTTTTCAGTTAAGAATAAATATTTTTGAATTGTTGCTTCACCAGCATGATTAATTATTAATTTTATTTCAAAATTTTCGTTCTCACTTTAAAAGAAATTATTGCGATCCGCCCAATGCTCGTTAATTTGAGCATGCTCACATTTACTCAAAACAAGAATTCCATTTTCGTACACATTTATTTAATTTCAAATTTACCACAATGCATTCGTCTCGACAATGTATGTGCAGTAATCGGACTCAACGAATGGTCAGCGATGGTCAGCGAGTTATCGCATTAGTCGTTCTGGAATTATGTCGGCGAAATATGTGGAATTGTAATTTAAAACTTCCACATTTGACATTGAACATATTTGATTACCAGAATGCATGACATGAATTTCGTTTTCAGTCATCAACGTCAAAAAGAAATATTTAAATTCGTTTTTAAAATTAAGTTAATGCCCGATACACAATATGAAACTCCAACGCTTACAATTTTCAAAAAATAGAGGGTAGTCTGTAGACGCTCGTAATCACTGTGTGACGTATTTAGTGTTGCAGTGTTGCACTTCCGCTCCGAGCATTTCCGCTCCAAGTCCCTTTTGAAAGACGCTGACGCGTCAAAATAATTCTAACGTTTTTAACAGCCGATAGAATAATTTTGATAACCATCATGGCCATGGCTCGCTGGCCATTTTGTTTTCAAAGATAAATTGTAAATCTCTATAAAAATTATGTTATCTCACTGAAAGTGATTTGTAAAGTAAGGTTTACATCATCGATCTAATGCAGTTCCTTGGAATCCCTAACGTGAAAAAGGTTCTGTCGTTTAAACGTGGCCTTGAGAGAGACACCGTAAGGGGGGGGGAGAGAGACGTTCAAATTTTATTTTTCATCGTCTGATGGAGCGAGTTAGCACGAAATGAAAAAATTCCAATACACTCTCTGAACTTGGCCATATGCAGCCTTGGGTATCGGGGGCAACCAACGAGCGATCCAAATGGGAATATACAAACCAGTGGGTGTGGGGATGATGTTTAGGGGGTTTAGGAGGGAGGGTGGTTGTGTATATCAGACGAGGAGGGGGAGGGAGGAATGAAAAAATGTCCGGAAGCGATATGGCAGCGAAATTGTGGCGATAGTTGCGGCATGTTTAGAGATAAATAATTCGTATCCCGAGGGTGAAAAATATTCACAAACCCAACTGCTAGTTTCGCTTCTCCACTCACCCAACCATAATTTTGTCACCACCACACCCTCTGGTCCCCTCTACCCACACACACCTATCCACTATCGCTAGTTCCACTACATATCGAAGTTGTCCTACACATGTATATTGATCCACAGCTCTCTAGTCGATATATTTGTGCCCGAAACCATGCGCATTATGATCCCCCCACTAAATTGAGTTAGTATTTGTCGCAGTTTTTCGACTCGTTTTATCGATAGATATGTGACTTTTTCCCCAACCCCCAGAGCACCTCCACCCCTGGTTGAGTACAAGTTGGAGATAACTATGTTGTGTGTGTGGCCCGATCATTGGCTGCAACCGTAGAAGTGGGTGGCCAACAGTAGGGTTGTTAGGCCCGAGGGCCCGGACCCCCTTCCGGCGAATAAATTTGCAAAACGTACTACTGTACAGGGTGGTCCAATAAAATGAGGGCCAAATTATGTTTCATCATATCTTCGCGAAATGTAGGCCGATTCTCTTGACACTTGCCACAGATGTTTATCAACATCCCCTTTTTAACATATCCAAGCTCGGGAAGCGCTGCATTGTGATGTCGATTAAATTTGAGGTTCCAAAAATGGCGGTTTGTAAAGAAGACCGATAGACGATATCGTTTATGGCATTATGGGAAATAAACAAAGACAGTGTTATGATATTTTTTATATTTTTATATATTTATATTTCCGATATTACGATTTTCGATTATTAATTGAGCGTTTTTGACATTTTGAAATTGACGTGTACGCGATAGCACACGATAAACGCACACTATATATGAATCATTTTTTAAATATCTATTTGATTATTTTATGGTTTTTAATATTGTTATTTTATTTTCATATTGAAAATATTATTCCGGTAATAGTATGTGATATGGTGTGCTTGGTTGGAACTGTTATCTGGTTTACTTGGTTGTTTCGTGAAATCGACGACGTCATGCTTTTGATGTGGAGACGCCATTTTTTTAAGTTTGAAGCGAAAGGGAGATTATCCAGAATTTTATAACGCTTGTTTTATTATGTAATATAGAAAATTGTGATCTGTAATTCCACCTCTAGCGAATTATGGTGGTGTACTATCGGTATGTTAATTTTTTTGCCATTTCATTGAGCAGTTCGAGAGTTAGTCTCCGGGCATGAAAGTCAAAATCTCTATTTTATAATATATTGGATTCACGTCAAAATTATAAAAAATATCCGGAATGCAGGCTTAGAGTGAACTAACAATTATAACACTCAGCATTGCTGCAATTGACCAGGGACCTCATCTCATCACTCTCCGGCCCTGTCCATATCGGTCGCCCATTTTCCCCGCCCCCGCCCCCTGGCTTTAACCCCTGTCATCCATCCTCCATTCCTAATACACATGCGATGCCATAACCTAGAGTCTATATCGAGAAACCCACTGGCAAACAAACCTAACCATCCATATATGTTCATTGTACCTGTATATACATGTGTCGGTGTTCCCAGTCCGCCTGTGCGTAGTTTTGCTTACGTGGACACTCGAGCCGCCATCTTTATTGGTTAAATCAACAGCACATACTGTATGTGCGCGGGTTTTTAATTTTCCGATTGATTGCGTGTGTTGTGATGTTTGGTGGCGGGACTGATGTCCCTACAGCTGTGCAGTATTTCCTGGCTAGACGTGTGTGGGCGGGGGTCTGTGTTTGGTTTGCCAATAGGGGGCGCTGACGTCGTAGAATGGTTCCGGTTTCAATGACGAAACAACGCTCCAGGCGGTTCCTCTGAATAAGTTCGACGAACGGATTGGCGAATTTCCAAGAATGAGAAAATTCACATGAGTTGTGAAAGTAATATCCATTTTTAATATTTAAGATCTAATAAAAGATTTACTCATGGAATCGTTTTTGAAAGTTACCTTTTAGCTTGATCAGAATTTTCAAGATGCTCTCTGAAATAGAAATAAAATTATTTCTTCACTCATTTAATAAATTTGACGAATCAAATTAGTTCAATTTCAATTTCTATTTGTTACATGTACTTCAGCACATGTAATATCAGTTTAAGATAAATTTAATTTTCAAAAGGGTTCCTCTTGGTGTTCGCCAGATCCGATTCGCTTTTGGCAACCTTTTTCTTAAGTTCTGTTTGTAACTTCCCTCGTGATCATTTCTCCAGTTTCAAATGATCCAGTTCGTCGTTGACCTTTCTCCGGGCGGTAAATGAACCGAATCCTCTTTGTTCGTGAATCGTCGTCGTCCATCAATCGGTTTCGCTCGTCTTCCGTGTTGATAAGTCCACCAACGTATATATATTCGCCAATTTAAATTTTGGACTCTCGCCGTATTGCATTAGAACTGTGGGGATTGATTGTCTGGTCTCGGTGTAACGCGAGAACGAATTCCCGCTTGTCGTTAACCTCCCTCCGGCAGGGGTCAACCCTAGCTCGTGGGCGTTCGACAAATGCAAAAGCAGCCGTGTCACGGGGGTCAACGGATGAAGTCGGATAGCAAACTCCCCCCGGGCCATTGACCTCCCTCGGTTTGAACGAACAATCCAGTGTCTCTCCTCTCTTTGACTTAGTACAGTCACTGTGGTCGGATTCCAGCTCTGTTTAGTTGTTAGTTAGTTCAACTTTGATGTTAAATTGTGTCAGGTCGATTCGCATCACTGATCGAATATTCAACCAACTGAGCTGAGACGAACCAACCGTAAAGAATCTACTCAAATCTTGAGGATGATTTTTCCAGGACAACTTGTTTCATCTTAAAAAAAATTAATATTTAAATTGATGGCAACATGCATTACAATTCAATATAATAAAATTAATCCTGACCAGTGCATTGTGTGATTGCCTTCTAACAAGGGGCAGCAACATACTCGCAGCACCTCTCTGTCCTGATCCCATCAGTTCGAGACCTCTTTACCGCGTCAGATATGTGACGTTGGAGACTCTCATCCGTGCTAGTGACGTCAGCATTTATACTTCCATTGCGAAGGAGGACAAGTTTAAGTACTTGTACTTATTTTCGTTAGCATCTATTTGTAGTTTCCATTTCTGTTCACCACTTACGACAATAAATATACATTCGAATATTAGTTTTCGGCAGTAGGTGTCGCTCGATTTGGTCTGGACAACAACCAAAGACTGAAAATCATTTATGCACACACTCATAAATCCAAGATCCACGTACACGAGTGACCAGTGTCCACCTCACCGCATTTCCATCCACTCACTCCACGTCCATAAATCCGTGTCCGAGGCGGGTCGCTTAATATGCGACTCGCACGCGTGCCGTGCCAAATATCGTTTGCGGTTGCGACACGTGCGAGACTCCGCTGTACGTGCAGCACGTCTCGCCTCATTAGTCCGCAGACGCGTCTTTCGCAGTTTGACTTGGTCGTCGTGTCCAACGTGCAATAATAATGTGGCTTGGTCGGGTGGCCACGACCGTATGTGTGTGTGTGTCCAGCGCGCCTCCCCCGACATCTTTATTGACGTGTCTGGCCAAGCCTTTGACCACCGTGATATGACCGCGACATCGGTCAAAACCCCCGCCACCCCCAGCATGCCGCCTTTCTATGTAATTTCCAGTATGTACGTCTAATTCTTGACCAGCCACTTTTCACCTCGCCCGCGACAACCCATCCCCCTGGCCCCACCCACCCACACTCCACCACCACCACCCTGGTCAACCCTGCTACCAGTCTGTGTTTAGTCCAGCCGGCGCCGTATAACAAACACCAAATGCTCCTCTCATTTCGCTCATTGTTTCTGTATACTCGAGCTTGGGCAGTGGTTCCTAAACAATTTGACACGGATGGCATTTTGTCGACTCGTTGCTGTTACGATGACGTAATCGTAATTAATGACGAAAGCAATTCAATGGTTTAAAAAATGTAACGAAATTGCCGAAATTGCAGACGCTGTCGAATATTTCTCATGGTCAGTCATCTGTCAGACGATTTGCAATCTAATACTAAAATATAAAGCTGATCTTTGCTGATGGTGATTCGAGAGCTCAACAACGGCGCAACGTAGCGCCAAGAAATTTACACTGAATGTAAAATCCTCTAATCAAAGATGTTCTGTCTGTGATTCGAGATGTAGTGTATGTTGTGTTTCAAATTCTACAATGAACGCAACTTATTTAAGCTCTGCGTGTTATTGCGTTCATGACATATGAATTTAGCAAACAAAAATATCACCTAGGAAATCGAGTTACGATTACGAGCATATCGTGGTCATATAGGAGAGGGGAGAAGTGGTTTATGCATGCATGTGTCGCCATCTAACGGTATTTAGGGACGACTGAGAGGCGGGTGATTTCAATGAGGTCGGAGTTGAGATAAAAGGGGGAAAGGCTTTTGACATTACACAAACAAAAGGCGATGGTAAACTTTATAACTACTAAAAACCACCACCCTATCTTCACCTTTCATCAATGTCAGACCTCCCGCGCACCACGGTTTGAGAATCGTGAGTTCGCCGGTGGTCGCGTTGACCGTGACCCCGCCACGACACCTCCAATCAACGCCTCCCCGAGAACGCTGCAACAGTCCCAGCGCCACTGTTGGTCGCGACACACGCATGAATTGTTGTCAACGCCATCATCAGCTTCACCTATAAGCTGCTTTTGTGTCTGGTCGAGCGTCGACCGCCGCCATCTCATCAAGAGAAAGAGAGCGAGTCTTGTTGTCTCTCGACCGAACATAAACACACTGCTCCTGTACGAGTATATACATGTGGGGGACTTGGACTCGTATGTACTCTCTCATCCCTATTGGGTGGTTGGGGGTGCGTTGACCGAGGGAGTCCGAACTAGTCCCGTTGTATTTGGAGACGCGGTGGCCAAGTAGGACAAACAGGAATTATTATGCTCGGATGCGGCCCCCAGCTAACATTGACTGTAATCTTACGGTCGTCAATCAGCAACTGTGTTCAAAACCAAATACTATTTTTCCTTTTCAGAAACGAAGGTGATAAAAAAATTTGAAAAATGATTTCAGACTGCTGCACTGTCTCTGTAGAATTTCTGTTTCCTTTGAAGCGCGCCTATAAATGTAATTGTTTCTGGTTAAAAATTCTTTTTTTATTTTGTTATCAACCTTTTTTTAAACCCCGAATTTCGCGAAACAGCTTTCCCGGTAACACCTTAACAAAAGTCTGGGGAGTTGGTGTAACGACGGTGATAAAATAGTTCCAACTTTTCATTCCCCCCCCCCCCCCACCTACAGTCGTT
>JAQGBY010005801.1:0-14074 GCA_034698785.1 Mycogona germanica | reverse complement strand
ACAATGAGGCTTAAAGCGAGTGAAAGATTTGGTGGCTGTCCGCCCCGGGTCATTTCCGTAGACGCATTCTTACAGTCGGAAAATTAATGATCATGTAAATCGAGGCTCATGTTTCATTTGCCTGCACCCCCTACGTGTTATTATTGCCGTTGCCCCGCATCCAGCGTGCATGTGTGCACGCCAGAGATGATACATGAAATTGCTAGTGATGTAAATGGTATGTGCGCCTAGGCCCACTCGCACCACACTCTCATCTAGACAGTTTCGTTTTCTGAAATCATACGTTGCCAGCGCCCTAGTTGCTGATGGGGGTGGGGCATCTCCTCCCGCAAATTGAATTACTGGTAATGCACTTTCACTTCATTTCGAAGCGTATATTGGTGTCCTCAATTAGAGATACATGTAGATTTTCGTCGACGGACAGTTATGACAGACGAATTTAATTTGAGAAGTACCAGACGCGGATTTCAGTTTCTTATCGGGATAGATTAAAAATCTTTTCATATTCGCGAAAATGCGCAGCATGTTTGATTAATGAAACTGGCAAAGCCATCGAATGATATCATGTTTAACCATTATCCAAATTCGTCCATTTACTATTAACAGATCTAAAAAAAAGTATTTAGTTGCATTTAATGTTACAATGTTTTTAAAATGCATTATTAGAATTGTTAAGCATAAAATAAGATACGTAATTAATTGGATCAGCGTTAAATTAACTGTGAGTGTAAGTAAAGTTGTATTTGTTTAATGTTGTTTTTGCCTGTTACCCTAGTACCAGTGTAAATCAAAGTCTCGAAAGCCGTTTCCTCAAAATTAGAACTGTGATGAGCTTTGCAAAGACATGGGAAAACAAACACCACCCAGACGAGAAACCTTGGTTGGGCCCAAGGTTTATAAAATACTTATAAACCTTGGGTTGGGCCCATGTGGCCTTTCACAAGTGGCGAGGCAGCGCACGAGAGACATGAAACTATAATTCTTGCAATAATTTTGTTTCCATTAAACCGAGGCTGACACCAAAGCTCATTTGGGGATTCTTGGTGTCCGACGTTGCAACGAATGTCTTAAGTAATCCATGTTAATAATCAAGAAGCGATATGGACGACAGCACTGACAAGAAATTCACATTTTTCATGAACATTTATTTTGAAAACTACTCATCTTTTAAACAACGAAAAGAGAACTATTCCAGCCAAAATATTATCATCGAAACAACGAATGATAATTTGATTATTATACAAAGGCATCGATGGCTTGAAAAGTTTGTTTTACAAATTGGACTAGCTTGGAATTGAACAAATGCTTGTCTCGAAGTAGTTCTTTTTTCCAAAGCTGAGCTTTTGCCCTTTCCAAAATTAATGGCAAAATTTATTGTGCTGACAAATAAAAAATGGGAGTCTGTTTCCCTTCCCTCTCCAGGGAGCGACCCGGTAATTTTGCGTAGTCCAGGCTTAGTATAATATCAGTAAAGAGCTTGATTATTGCTCGACGGTCCCGGTTTCGATTCCCTCCTATAGCAACGATGCACCAAGTGTGGTACAAAGGATATAAAAAATTAGTTTTTTATGTGTCTAAGAATGGCAAGCATAAAACCTGTTTGGCACACTCTGGAACTGTTATCAATTTCACGATAAGATGGTTAAACAATAACAAAGTAATTCCTAGTATTTATGTAATATAATTTCAATAAAAAATTACAATGTTCTTTCTTGTATTAATAAAAGAGCAACAACTATCTTCCGGATATCTCTTTTATAATACTTCACCTGGTGATATCCCTCAGTCACCAAAGACGAGGATCTGATCGTGTCAAGGAAACATGTCTAGACATAAGTAATGTGGAGTGCCGTTTCTTAACCACTTACCCGAGTGGGTCGAAGGAACCGGGCGCCGCCCGCAGCATTCTTTTGACCACATTATGCCAGGCGCAGCCGTGGCAGAGGAATTCCTGGTGGAACACTCTTATAGTTTTGCTCGAATGTATTTTCTCCTTTATGTTAGTAGTGTGTTCCTATGTGTTGGTGTGTGTTGGTGTGTTACAGCGAGTTTCCTTTTGCGCATGCGCTGCCGGCCACGAACGTGCCAAGTTAATAACTGCAAATTATGAACACGTCCAGAAAAGCCTTGCTCCCAGTGTGTGCGTATAGATGCACATGTATAAGTCTGGCTTATGGTTTCGCCAAAATGTAACACGCTTATGATTGAAGCTGGGAGCTCCCCCTACTTTACCAACTTTTCATTTCATCTGCGCCCAGCTCTGTATCTCCTGCATACATATATGTAGTATGCGCCCCATAGGCATGGTTTGAATCTGCCGCCTGTACGGTCGGCTCATACTCTGACTCGTCGTCTCCAGCTCTGTCTCCCTCTCTCTCTCACTCGGATCTTCCTCATTAGTTTTAATGAAGATTTTAATTATTCACAATGTGAATGGATGCTGATTTCTCCCTCTTGTCGCTCGAACACATGCTGCCACGTAACGGCCACCACCAGTTCTCTCTCCACGTTACTCCACTCAACTACATGTAGTCGTTCCTAAAAAGCACACGAGAAGTTATACCGCATCTGCCGGAGATCTGCTGACTGAGAAAATGGACCTTTGATGTCGAATACTTTGAAGTCAGGCTGGAAATAATCATGATATGCTAACAAGGATTTCATACACTGTATATTTTAATCAGAAGTTATGTTTCGATTAATGTATTCGGATGTTGTTGGATTAAAATGGTGAAACAGGAGAAGCAAAAAACTAAAATTTTTGCACGAATTTCGATTGACAAAGGCGCTCTGTCTTCAAATTTGAATTTTGGCCAGTCAGTAATATTACGAAAGCTGACAACAACACTTGACAACAGAATGAGTCACATGGTAGCCACATCACTAAAGTTTCGTTTTTGATTTTTTTCTAACAAAAAATTCGAAAAAGATAAATATTATCTAGGTTAGACGGCAAAAATAATTTTCAAAACTAAGTAGAAAGTTAAAGATACCATATGGTTTATGGTGCAGTGATGCATGTTATTGCTATCATAACGAAAAGTGAAAGCTGAAGTAGTTCAACCTTCTTTTGACTTGTTTGCTGCAGAGTTCTAATGCAGCATTGCCTTTGAATCGGGCGCAAATGTGAGATGAGGTTTAGCCCTACTAAATTGCCTATCCAACAATGGCATGAAAGTTTAACGAAACCAAGACTAGGAGATATATTTTTCCTTAAGAAACCATATGCTGTTTAGGACATTGGTTTGCCCCAACCTGCGCCCAGATTAAAAAGCGGACGGACTTATTTCATCTTCTTGAAGTATTTACTAAATGATTACACGTGGGCAGCTGTGCTATGTGTACCAGTTTTCGGCTGTATACAATATACGGAGTACATATATATATATAAGAGCATGTCTAACAGACGCACATTATTCTCTTTATATTACTCGACTTTAATTTCGAGCTCGTATACAGAAGACTTGCCGCCGAGCTTATATACTCGCGTATATAAACCTCGTGTCTTACTGAGAAATCCATGAGTAACTTCACAACTACATAACTTGTCAGAATAACTAAATAGAGTAGACTATGAACACTTTATTTTTTTGGTTAGTCTGTCTACCTTGGATAATGTGTTGCTGAGGTATAAGAATTTGCTTTGTCAGGAAGGAATCCCAGCTTGCGATTTTTTTTATAACCCAAATATATTTACATTTACTTTTCGCATGAGGCAACAAATCTAAATTATTAATTTCGTTTCTAATGGCAAGATATATTTTGATATTTTCAACGGCGGTTCACGACAGACCACTAATTAAAAAGAATTAATATTTTTAGTCTGTTAATAATTTTAAAAACTCGAGTATCGAATTGTCAGTGGATTTCCATGTGAGCTCGATACTCTGACTTCACAAGTTACAAAACATGCCGAAATGTCGAGAATAGATAAATTCGAATTCAGATCATGTTAAAAAGTTGCACACATGGTCTCCGGAGAATGCACGAAGGAATATCAAGTAGATCTAATTTGAATTTCAATCTGATGCAAATGCTATGCTCGAATCTCGATAGGCACAAAAAAAATGAGTACGGTACCGTTTGGCTCGTACATTGGACACCCTGTAAACTAATTCTTCGTCTTTCCGATGGGCCTACTTGGAGAAGGAGCACTTTCACTCTTTCACCTCGCCAGTAGCGCTCGAATAGCCCATCTTCTCTGAACACTCGCGTGTGCCGCGTCGGCGATTGGTCGGCAACTGTGTTTTTGCCCATAACAGTTTCCCCCCTTTCTGGTCGCCCACGTACATACATACATGTATATATATATATAGAGCTTAGAATTTGCCAATCAAATGCGAGAACGACGGAATTTATACATTCTCTGGCGCGGGGCCGCCGTGGCAAAGCGACGATGACTCTCTCTCTCTCGCGCGTTCTCTTTCGCGTTCTCTTTCTACGCGCGATCGTTCGCTCAGAAAAACCAAGAAGGATTTTCTTCTCGGGGGTTTTGTACGTATGTTCTTGTGTATCTATACGAGTACCCTCATCCTCATCGTCTGTAGTGGCAGTGGCGCGGCGGCGGCGACGACACATCACACGTGCTGCCCTAGCCTATAAAATTGTTTTTAAATCTTTTGAAGAATGCTCTCTCTCAACCCAAAGTTTTGTGGTTTTGGCGACGGCGCAACTTTGCTCGTTTTAAAGCCGCGTATATAAATGCGCGTTGGCGCGCGCTCGTCTCGTGTGCCAACGCTCGTTTTCGTGTTTGCCGCCTATAATGTCCCTCACTTACCGCCAGAGACCCTCCAATTGCGGTTGATGTCTTATGCGGGTAAATCGGCGCCGATCGTCTGGCCTTGAAAAACATTTGGGAAAATGCCACCGATGCCAAATTGACGGGTGAAAATTGGCGCTAAACTTTGGATCCTGGTTTACAATTTAAAAAAACGACAAACGCGGCCATCCATTATAAACAACGTTTGGAACACATTTATGGTGGAAGTGTGCCGCGGACTTTAAGCAAACTGACCAAAGGAGTATCCAGTTGGTATTTAAAAAGAAATTTCAGTAGTTTTCGAAACAAATTGAAGAAATCAAATTACAAAATCATGTCCCTTGCTAATACTTGTTTTAAATTGATAGTGAAATCCGTGCATTACATAAGCATCTTAATGAGCGATCCGATAAATAAATCTGATTATATTTTGTATGAAACATAAGAAACATAATGTATCGTCTGATTAAAATTACCGGTTTCGTTTTTTCTAGTTTGCTTTGTCATCGTATAATTTCGATCGAATGTCCGGGTATTAGATTTTGTTCACTGTGAACAAGGAATATTTTTAATTTATGACTTCTTTAAAATTCTGTTCAGCATAAATTGAATGAATGAGCTTGTTTTGTGTTTAAGGTCTTGGGAAGAGTAGCACCAGTTTCACGCGATCCCCTGGAATAAATGTCCTCCGGGCTGGATGAGAGGGGGTGGGTAGCTTTTGAGAGATGATCGGCAGCGCTCAGGAAACTCTTTCTCCAAATCACAATTGACAGGTCTCTTTGTATAGCTTAACCCGCACCAGAAGAAAAAAAACATACTGCTTATCTCAAAGGGGATGGGGAGGGAGCACAAACGAGGGAGAGGCGGTAAGCCCCCTCCTATGTAAATGTGAGCTCAAAATAGGAGTAGATAGATGTAAAATGCTGGGATCTCGGTCGGCCATAGATTTTGTTTAGAAAAAGCGACTTGATGGTTTATGCTGTTTTTATGGTGTCATATATCGCGACTATCGAGAAATTATGCCGAAAGTCGGGCCATTCTTGACAAGTGGAATGGGACAAATAAAACGCAGTCATATGCTTTTTGGAAGAAACTCGGCTAACATTTAGATACTCTGTCGCTGTAACAATTAGTAAAACTATACCACTACAATGCATTTCGTAATTAAAATGAAACTGCGCTATGACCGACATTATTTTTAATTTTAAAAATATGATGTACGTTGTGCGGTTCTGGCTGTATGCACAGGAGAAAACATGAAACTGCCACAGCTCCAGAAATATGAAATGGATGCAATGAATCCACTATATTGAGTGAAATAGGAGTTCGGTGTGGTGAACGGAGCTAACGGTTGATGGCGCATGACGTTCCTCTTCGCCAGAAGTGATACGAAACAAACAAGAGTTCTGACGTTTCTTGATAAACATTTAGAGAAATATTGGCGAGATAAAAAAGAATATTTCCCTTTTGAAGATGGTTTCATGTCGCTCGAGTAAAGCCAATATTTCTATGAAAGAGTTGGTCTCCTTTAATCGCTTTTATTTTCTCTTTCCGGTGTATAATGTATGTGGTCACAGCGTGTGCGGCTGATTGAAAACAGCCATATCCCCTGAAATGACTGTGTTTGCCTGCATGCAGACCTCGTCTGCTTCGGAGAGGAGGGGAAAAATCTATCTTTGGAAAAATTTGTATCGCTACTTCTGGTTCTCGGAGCTTTTGAAATCGGTTCGGGTCCTCATAAGTGAATGGCCTGAGCTCCCGGGTGATTTCGAATTGAAAAGGCAGTCGTTATTTGGAAGACTAGGGGAGGCTACAAGGGTGGAGACCGACACCCCCAACTCATCCCTTCAAGTTTTCCATGGCTCACTCACCCCACCTCCCGTCGCCGAGGCTATTTGAGGTGGTTCCAGTCGGATATGTCAGATTTGCGGCAACCTTCTTTACTTGCGGCTGGCTTCACTCTTCTCTGTCTCTCTCTCTAGGAATCACGTTGGCTTGTCACAATAATGACGACGTCAACCTATTTCTTCCCCCGAACGGTGCTAGCGTCGCGATCTAGGCTGCTTTTGTCGTCCACAAGTTGGGCAAATCCATACTACTCTCCCTTAAGTGGGCAGTTATTAGCGGCCAATAGCTCATATAAATAACTTGAAAATAAATAATTACTAGTAAGTATATCATTTTTCGAAATTATCAGGCAATTTATCATAGGCTTTTAAAAAGATTTCGAGATCGATACTTGTAATCGGTCATTGAATATCACTTGCAGTCGGAAGAGACAATTGTGCAGCAGGAAATCTCAGTATGTTGTAAAATATTAACCATTTTGAGAATATCACGGATTTAATCGTTGTTTATTTTGGAAACGCATTTAAACGGTAGTCGCAGAAAAAAGTGATGCTAATGTAACTTTTTCACCACCCCGTTTGCGCTTACGTTGAGAATGTTTTGTAATTTTGCTAAAGTCAGCCCAACTGTTGTTAAATTGGAAGGCGACGGTGTTATACACGCAGCTTTATCGGGGGGAGCTTTCGTTGAGCACATTTTCTATCAACGAATTTGCTCTCGACGTAAAGCTCCGCCCGATATGGCTGCGTGTATGGCACCAGCGTATTCCAATTTAACAACAGTTGGGCTGAATGTTTCAGTATTTACGAATTATTCCTCTTTTGAGAATACCGTGAAATTCAGCCAAACTGTTGTTAAATTGGAAGACGCTGGTGCCATACACGCAGCTCTATCGGGCGGAGCTTTTCGTCGAGAGCAGGTTCGTTGATAGAAAATGTGCTCTTCGAAAGCTCCCCCCGATAAGGCTGCGTGTATAACACCGTCGCCTTCCAATTTAACAACAGTTGGGCTGACTTAAAAAATTACAAAAACATTCTCTACGTAAGCGCATACAGGGTGGGGCAAAAGTTTCATTAACATCACTTCTTTCTGCAACTACCGTTTAAATGCGTTTCCAGACAACAAAACAAAAATTAAATCAGCCCGCTTTTGAGAATATTCATTTTAAATGAACCTACGCTCTAAATGTCAGGGTTGGTTGATACTACGAGCAATTTAATGTACCAATATATACTACCAAAACTATACAAGTTGGTACCAAACTATACCAAGAATACGTTTTATATTTTAAAAAAACTAAAGATTTATCAAAAGTTGACATTTTCATGGAACAACGTATTTCGTAATAAATTAAGAGCGAGACAGCGCCGGGCGAAAAAAAACAGAGTCGGCGACAAACTCTTCAAATAAATAGAATAACTATTATTTAATAAGAAATAACTAAATTGATTTATTTGAAGAGTTTGTCAGCGACCCTGTTCGTCTGTTTTCGTCCGGCACTGTCCCGGGCCCAACTTCTTATTTATTATATATACTGTATATTCAAGACGTCCAATCTTCATTCTATTTTGAAAGTATTCTGTGTCTTTTTGCATGATTGACTGCTATATTTGCGAGTCCCTGTTTTATGAATATTATAGTCTCGACGTTGATCTTAAAATCCAACAATAGCTGCTGTCCTTCGGAGTCTGCGAGCATTTGCACCACATATTCGATATGAAACAAATGTAAAGAGAAGTCGAGCGAATTTTCGAATGAGATATTCGATTTCGATAGACCTCGGCAGACAAGTACTGCAAATGAATATCTGTTTCTAGCTTGTCTTGTGTTTCCCTGATTTGCGTTCACTCACGACGAGATTTTCCTCCCGCCCCTCCCCCTAGTCGTTCGGCTAGCTCGTCGTCGCTTTTTGATCCGTCGCGGCCCGGCGTAAGCTGCTTTATTTTCTCATTAAAAGTCCGAGGGAAATTCCACTAAAATTCCCCGATAGTCTTACAAGGTGTCGGGGTCGCCATTGAGGGACATCTCTCCCACGAGGTTGGGTATCGATCGCCTGCGAAAAGTCTGACCCGAATGTGAGGCGATACTCGTAATCTTGTCCCATTTTTGTTGGAATTTTCCTAAGTAAATTCGGCTTCGTTGTTTGCGTTTCGCGGTACACTTAATTGCTAAGCTTAGACCTGGAGTTTGATTATGAATCCAATCTTACAGTTCATGCAACTATCTGGTAACGACGGGCAAAAAAACAATTTTATTGAAAGTTCACGAGCAGCAAAACTAATTTTGCGTGTATTTTCGCGATCTCGACCATCAATCGGTTCGGCGATTATTATGGGCATTGTCGTCTTGTGTGCTTTATTTGCTCATGAACTTTCAATTATACCTATGCTGAAAATCGTTTCACTGCAGAGCCCATGTCACTTCAATTCATTTTTTAACCAATCACATTTACTTAATTATTAACATGAACATTAAAGTAATAAAGACACTTTTATCAAATTACTTACAGTGATGCAGGTATGATAATAATTACAGTAAATAATTCTTGATGTTTCTTTGAAAATAATGGCATTTGTCAAATAGATGTACTTTCTAAAGTCTTCTATTCAATCAAAATAACTCTGACCTGGTTTATATGTTTTATGAATATAGCCATTAGTTGATTACTTTATGCAATCTCGTGGGAACGTATCGATTTCACTTTAACACATTAAAAATGCAATGCAACGCATATAAGCCATTAAATTCGTTATGGCTACTGAATAATAGCAAAGTAGTGAATAACACTCAGGTATTAAACATAGTTACCTAATATTTCAGAACACTATAAGTTAATTCAATTATTTAAAAATAACTTTTCTAATTTTTTTCAAGTCATAAAAATACGTGCTAACACAATTATTGCTCCTACTCTAATAATTGGTAGGTCAAAATACAACAAAATTGTAGCTCTCTGCACATTTTGTTAATCTCTTGAAACAGTTTGTCTGACACAGCTTAGATAATAACTCTGGTAAGACCTCCAGACTTTAAAGGTGCCTTCCACGACTTAGACCTCTGCCTATATCCTAGAATCTAAAATACGTCTAGTTTGTTGACATTTATATTTTCGTATGGGATATAGACGGTGTCCCCATTGAGCATTACATTCTCGCGTACGGGTATATCCGATCTCATAGTATCGTTCACGCAAAAAAAGAGAAACTTCCAAAACTGCAATGTTAAATAAGGTTTTCGATTGTGCTGACATTGCATTTATACGTTCGTGCATGACTCCAGGGGGAATTGTAGACTTCGACGAGGACTATATATTTTTCTTGGTGCGGTTGTTCAAACACACGACGTTACGTCATCGCGGCAATGCGAAACGTTATGTAAGTGAAAGGCATCAAATTATTATAGCCAAACACACATTTTTTTTCTTCTTCTTGGCGCTGTGTTATAGTAGGCGAACCCACGTAGGTATATCCTGTCTGTATGTACAACATTTCCATGTACATGAATGTAAGCTCTAGTGTACATGTAATGTGTATACGACGGTATACATGTTTATACCGGCAGATCGGGTCGCAGTTACACGGCACAATAAATGTGCAAAGCAAAGAAATCGCTATCAAATTTCTCAGGGAGTGTGTGTACGCTCTCGTAATAAAACGAAAGTCATTTTTATACACAGGAACATGAACCACTACAGCGACAGTATATATACGTTCATGTACAATACTCTGACTACGTAACTATTGTATGCGCAAGGCCACTTAAACAGAGCCTGCGATTGTAGGCAAAGAATTATTCTTTCCACCTCTTTATTTGTTGTTGGATACCAGTTCACATGTGATGTGGACTTATTTTTTGTTTATGCTTCGACGAGCGAATAAAGAAAGGGTTCCAACTGATGATGCTTGCTTTTTCAAAGGAAAAGTTGTAAACATTGAAGATCACATAGGTTAATAAAAAGTCAGTATGAATTGAAAGACAGAAGGCAGCACAATAAGTAATTTGTAGTAAAACCAGGACGAATCAACCTGATTAACGTTTGGGTGAATGCAAAGACAGGTCCCACCATCTTATATAGTCCATGACCACCATTACGGGGGAAGGGAGAGAGAACGATAACTGTGTTTTTTTTACATAGGCACAAATCATTTGCCAAGTAGCCAATGGCTGCGATCAGAATTATTCCTATTTTTAAAAATATGCATTCAAAGATCCGCATAATATTGAAATAATCTTAGACAATTCGCGAAAGAGTTTTGCAGTGCAAAGAAGATGTAGTTTCCAATACTCACGACACGTATGTTGCCCCGGGGAAACTAACCGTAGGCTTATGCCTTGCAATACAATTTTTCTTCATTCTTTGCTTTGCAGTAATAGAATTTGTCGTCACCAAAAAAAAAAAACGTCGTCTAATTTCGTTTCTGGCACGAGTTAGAGCAGCAGCTCAACAATAGCGCGCAAACAACTTTTGACAAAGAAGTTTGCAACTTCTCTCGACAATTTCGAGACCACGCAAGAATAAATTTCGCTCGGCCACGAAAGAGACGCGCGACTAAGGTGAATGGCGCTCTTTTTTCATAGCCGACGGTTATAAAACAACACAAGTGCCGGAGGCCATTTTTGCATAAAAAAGAAATATTACTGGCCATTGCCGGCAATAGTTGGTGTGGTGGTTTCTGCCACGGATACATTTGTGCTAGGCGATGTGGCCGCCGTCAGGACAAAACGTTACGACCGCCCATAAACAGGTTATTCGCACACAAATGTGCTGCCGGGACATCAAAATAGATTCTGAAAGCAAATGGATCAGGGTCTTGTGAAAATGTCCCCCCACACCCTACCTCAACTGAGCAATGTCGGCCACTGTCACGGAAACGCTTAAAAGTATTTTCGTTTACGTTCTATAAACATACAGGGGAAAAGGTAGTAATTCTGAACAGAAGGAAATGGATAATTTAGGATAACCAGGAATAGCTGCTCATTCCGGTACAGGGTGGCACGTCAAATCTGACAAACAGCATTTCGTAGGGGTTTTAATACCGAAGCTCGAATCGATGCAACCGCCGTTTCATTTATAGAGGCAGAGAAGAAAAATTTAATTATTTTAACTGAAATTTTTACAATTAATACGAAAATTATTAGTTTATTATTTATTACGAGTATTTTATGTATGTTTCTGAGCTCAATTGTTTGAAAAGGAATATATATACATTGAGTCACGAACATTTTATTTGAATTTCTGATGTAGCACCATCTTTTATTACCAGATAAACGGGAGTTCATCTTCAAAACAAAATTGATGGTCAGAGTTGACGGGATCCTTTGGCTGACATCATTCCATGCATGAGGTGCTTCCTCCCCCGCATTTGAGTAAACGTGAGCCCTCAAGCTTGGCCCCGGGTTTTCGAATTGGATGCCGCCACGTACGCAACTATTAATATGTGAGACCTCCAATAATGAGGCCATAACTTTGGCTATGACCCGAAGTCAGTGCAACCGCATATGGCGTCGCCACGGTCGGGAAGCCTAGCTCGACGCATAAAAAAACAGGAGCATGGAGGCCCGGGCTTGGCAGGCGATGGTCAAGTTTAACGCATGAACAGGCGCATATTGGGCTGCCCAGATGCCGTCGTGGCGCAACGGTTCTCACACTTTGTGGTGGAACCGCGACATCTATTTTCTCGGCAAGATCAATGACATCTACCGGTTGTGGAACGGTTGGCAAGTGTGCTGCGATACCTCAAAAGCAACGGCATCATATTGCTAAGATGTCTTAGTGCAAATTCGATTAAATTATTTTTTTATTGTTGAAGTCGCGACACGAATGTGCACTGCATTATCATTTTTAAACCTAATATTCTGTCATTCCTGTGTCTGCAAAATTAAATTTGCATTGACAGTAATAGCTCTACACTATTTTGTTTCCGATCTATTTATATCATTTTATTGGCTAAACGACAAAGTAACTAATTAAATTCAACGATTATTATCTCTGCTAAAGAAGAGTATTGTCCTGACAGGTTTTAATGCCTCCTCAATCTATCTTTTTCCAGGCTAGGAATTTCTTGTCTAAAATTGCGCCAGACTTGTGTTATGTATGTATTCATGACAATATCTAGATTTCAGTGCCTACATATGTGTAACTTTTTTCTTTTTTCCTATCACTGTAAACTCTGCGTTACAGGCGTTTCTGTACCCCACTTGAAAAAGAATCTAAAGAAAGGTATCCATTCACATACATTTATTCCAAAAAGTAGCCTTTACCGTGGACGCCACTGTATTGGCATATTTGTAACGCTTACACCTGCAATTTTCAGAATCGGCTGTGTGCAATGCAGAACTCTTGGCGATTGATTAATGTAAAAATGATATGGGGGTGTGCTGTTAAACGTGGCATGAAGATATCGCGATGTTTTTCTCAAGTTTAATAAATGTGTAAGTCACGTAACTTCTCAATACAGAGTACAAGTAGAAAACGTATATGTTTATGTTAAATAATTTTAAAGAACGTAAATTTTTATTATTATTGCTCTTATCAAAATAAAATTTGTTTAAAAAAATCGTTTTTGCAGCTGTCACGGCATTTCATATTGATACATAGGTATTTTTTGCTCGAAGCAATGCCTTTTATCAATGCCTGTTTGGAATCCACTGACGTTTGATGTTTGGCTCGGCAGTATAGGGTTTGCGTCGGGCGTTTTGCTAGTCGTGGCTTAGAAAAAAAAAAGAAAGAATAATAACGTTGAATGATAACCGAGCAGGCACTTGAGTGAAGCTCGTAAAACGGAAGCCGTTGCCGTTCGCCACCACACACGGAGGTTACAAAAGAGAAGCGGAAGGTCAGCGCCTGTTCGACGGCCGACAGACTTTCTTCTCGTTCGCCCACTCGCTCTTTCTACTGCAGAGTTTTCTCCTTGGAGTGTTCGTCTGCGTTGTGTGTGTGTTGTTGGCACTATTCTCATTGTTTCTTCCAACTTCGTCTTGTTGTGTGCGATGATGCCATTCTCCGTTGCACGGGTGCAGTTTCGGCGAAGACTCTCGTTTCATTGGTAACAATTATGACGCCCCATCCTGACGCTATAATAGGGGTGCATCCGAAATGATGGCGGCGCGAGGGTGCTTAATTAGTTATACTCGTGACAGGCCAAGTAGTCTTCTGAGACCCAGGGCACAGTCCTGGATCTGAAGTACTTGTTGGAAGAGCGAGTCCCACCTACACACGAAAGCGATCCTACCGGCAGTTTGTGTACGCAATCTGTGCGGATGTTAACTATGATCCAAACGATGATGAAAAATGTCATCTTATAAATTTAGATTAAAAACGCGATTCCATTCGTAGAAACAGTAGTACATTATTTATATTGTTTCATTTTGTGCTTCTACCTGTATCTGTTGGGCACAAGAATAATCGTAAATAAAATATCATTTGGGAACGCGTTAATACACAGTTTAATAGACCGGTGCAAGAAC
>JAQGBY010005800.1:0-14074 GCA_034698785.1 Mycogona germanica | reverse complement strand
TAGGGTTTGAGGAAAATTGTAACAGTATTACTTTTATTCGTTGTGTGAATATTGTTATGATTGTTTCGGTTTACCAGTATATGCTTGCTTTCACTTCACACCTTCATGCTTACTTTCATTTCACACCTTCGTATAGAAGTAAATGTACCATTGATTGTATTTGACTCATGGTTGAGAGTTGTTTTTGTGAAATTCCACGATAGTTAGCAAATGGTTAGACTATGTTACAGAACAAATTGTTTGTGTTTTTGGAAAATTACTAATATGTGTTCCTGTTATAACAGGCTTTATTATTTTTATGAGGATAAGTTTATTTGCAGAGATTATATTACAGAAATAGAATGATCATACTGAAATAGTAAAAACATCTTTGTTTATAATTAGAATGTGCCAGCTACCAGAAAATAACGCTAATGTCCAGTTCGCTGCCCTCGAATGACATCATCTTGTCGTGAGGGTTAGCATAATGCGTGCCACGAATTATACATAATGTTTCATTTCTTTTTAAATTGATTTTGTTGTATTCGTGGCATTGAAATAAAACTAAAAAAAAAAAAAAAAAAATATTGTTTCGCAGTCGCAATAGCAACTAGTAGCAAAACTTCTTTTCTTCAAATCATTTCTAATTATAATGAATTATTATCATGGACTTGTCTGCTGTACGATGTTGTCCCGGAAACGTCGTCCAATTAACAAAACGACAGATATTGGCTCTTATTTAACTGGATAATTTCACCCAGACGAAACAGTCACACAAAATCCAAGGCTTTCTCAGTGCGCGCAAAAGCTCCCCTGATGCTTTCCCGCAGTACACGAAAAGTTTCAGCAGCGCGAGGAATAAAAGGTCAACATGTGCGGAGCGGCGTAACGCGTGACGTCACCAAAAGAGGAGAACTTACAACTGGATGTTCCAGTGACAAACATAAAAGATGAACACCTTGAAATGAAAAAAACTTTATGTAATTAATTATACGTTTTTCAGAGTGTGAACAAAACGAAAGATCTCGCCACAACCGTTCAGAAAAGGTTTATCACACATTATACGATTGATTCGATTTTGGTTGTCTTCTTCCCTAGGCTTCAGCAACTCGGATGAAGATCGGCCTCGCTACGTTCACTCGCGCAACTTTCCCGACTACTACGCCTTCTACGACACGCCAATCAACGAGCATCATCCCAGCAACGCGAACGTCTCGCCGGGCCTCGATGCCCACCTGGCCCTCGCCCTGACCGGCACCCGCAGCCCCAGCCTACACTCCATGTCATGTCAGTGTTTGTCCACAAATCGCATTGAACCTTGTCAACATACGACCGTTTAGTAATTTAAAATATTTGATAGAAGTGGAGTGGAATTGTTAGAATACTGTATACCACAGAAACGCTAAAAGCAGGGTGTTAAGACGATCCCTCTGGGGAGAATTAAAAAAAAGCAAGATTGAAATTTTCTTTCAAGATCATTTTGAGCCATACTGCGGGGTCCCCAGCAGCTGCCTCTAGGTTAATCCGACCCCGGATAGGCCTCAAACGAAATAACGACTCGAGCAAGCTGAATAGACCTGCTCGAGTCGCATTTTGCCTCTTCTTAATTTCAACAAAAATGACAGTATTCAAATTTCAACATGACGCTGTTAAATGTTGTCCTTTCCTCGGCTCTCTTATGCTTTCTACATAAAATTCATCTTCTTAGAAAAACTTAACAAAGTACGTCGAATCTTACATTCAGTTTAATTTTAGTTAACACTTATGTTTTCTTCTGTCTACTTTGGATTGGACCGAACAGCCCCGCTACTGAACACGCCCACCGACAGAAACGACGAATATCACTCCAATCCCCTGGGCCCGGTGGATGTGGATTCCTCCTTCACATACCTTAAAGATGGCAAATCAATGGTAAGGAATTACTAGCCTGGCCACCTGCTTCCGGCGCAATGATTCCCCCTCAGCCCACTATTTTCACCTGTTGCACAGATTAACTGTGTGATGCACGCAGGTCACCTTTGCAAAACATGTTCGTTTATTGTTGTGACGACTCTCTTGGGATTATGAGGTATTAATGTTTAAATGTCGGAATGTCGAGTGCATTCCGAGGGTTACCTTATTGAGAGAACTGTGGAAGCAAACGAGAACGAATTTCAAAATTTTTAATTGACCATTCACTTGCAAGGTGACCCCAATTTTTATATAGGTAATCTCACAGTAATTCTATTATTATTATCTGTCTGATCATTTCTCTCAGTGCCATCTGATGACGTTTCAGAGAAATTAGATTTTTTCCTTTCAAAACGGCAAATCGATGATCGTGAAACCATCGAAGATATAATCTGTAGTTTTCTTAGATTATCGCCAATTAAGCGCTCCTAGTTAATTATTTTTAATTTCATTTCCCGCATCCCCCGCATCGTGAAACTTGGCAAGAGTTAATTCCGTTATTCTTTTCACGATTAATTGTTTTAAGTTTGGCGCCATGGAAATGCCACTTTGTTTGGGTCCAGCACGCTCAAAGGCCTCAAACGACGAAAGATCCCTCATAAACACATTGGAAATTTTGCAACGTACGCCTAGACCAAAACAAAATAAGATTTTCATGGCGTCAAAAATGAATTGATCGATAGCGTAAACCAGACTTTCATGGGCGCCAACTTCGATATTGAAACTGATTGGGGGCGAGACAATGCCAGCGACCAATTTTCCTTTCATGTGTGTGTCACATCGTCCACTATCCGAACAATTATCGCACAATTACATATCAATGTTTCTCCGGTATCGACAATAGAACACCACTTATTATCCTTCGCATTTCCTGTACAACGATCGTAATTGCGTGTTATTTGGGTTTTGTAATATTCAATGTCAATGCGACGGCATCAATGACACTAATTATCACGCTTTATTGTGTCTTTTTTTTCCTCCACCCCACTGTCCATTGTTTGCGCAGCAGCAACAGTACCTCAACTCCGAGAGCCACCTACCGGCGTCCAGCGCCAACATCCTGGACGATTTGCGCGCCATCAATTCGCCACTGCACATGACCAAGACCAATGGCAAATCAAGGCCGTCGGTAAGTCAACATATCTTCTACATCTTGAAGACAGATTGGGGATGATTTGACGAACGGGGGTGATGCGATCTTAACAGGTCACACACCGTGAGTTAGTAGTTGGTTTATGATTTTGAAATTTGGAGCCCGGTATTCAAGCCAAAATAATACCAATTCAAACAGATATTTAAATGAAGGATTTTACAAAAGATTAAAAAAATAACCACTTTAATTAAATAGTTATAGCTAGAGCATTTCATCGCCAGCAACAGGGTAGCTAAAAAACGAGAAGCCACTGAGCTGCGATGGAACATCATAAACATTTGTGATCTCACACTTTTTAGCGTCTAATAGTCGCACCTACTTATTTTTACCTAAACTATACTGGTATTAACTTTTCCCACTACAGCAAAAGCGATTAAATTAAAAGTACTAGTTTCACGTTTCGCCCTAAAATAACAGACACGGGGTGTTGACCTCACAAATACAGGTACATTTTTTATTGTTTGCATTAAACGATACGTCTATTTGTACCTGTGTATCGATAATGACCGGATTTTTAGGCTTGCACATATTCATTTCAATAACACACATTAAAATGCTGCTATAACTCATGAATTCAATGAATTGCGGCTTACAATTACGAGCGATACAAATTTAAGACACAGATTTAGCAAAACTATGAATTTCCGAAAAAATATTAGCCGTTATATTATTGTAACTCAAAAACTGGGTATGCGTACTACCTAAAAATCCGTAATGTTCTTATCACATTTGGGGTTTATCTTTATTTGTGAATGTAGTTGTGCGCTACAATATGTTGCAATATTAATGCAAAAATAAAAGGTTTCGCTAAGCCTCGGACAAACTAGCCGTAAGATGTTGCGAAGACGCGATTAAATTAAGAATTAACACCTGCGATGATCTCAAAACAAGAACTAAGAGTAATTCGCGCTTAGGCCGCAGCGTCACATGGGGATAGAACATTCCGTTAAACATTGATTACTCCATTTAAGATTTATGCAGTTGGACTCTAGTGTAACGTATACATTGGTACAAGTGTAGAATCAGGAAAGACGTTATCCTTTCGAGAGGAACCCGGATGAAGTCCTCCGATCGCTATACTTTTCTTACGCTAATGATTCATTGATGGCAGTAGCTAATGGTAGATTGCAGTTTATGTTCGAAACAATACGGGTACATTTGGTAGAAAGTGGCGGATACGGTTACGGATTCAGTGGCCCGTGCTCTAACCTAACACATCGTTTCGGTCACCCCTAAGCGGTCTGCATACGACATTATCATCCCATTGACTTTTAAATTAGCACGAATAAAGTCTGTATTATGTGCGAGGTGGAACATACGATACGATAAAAGCTAAGAAAAAAAGTTGAGCGAAAAGAACGCATCTTGCATGGTTAAACCCGGAAGTGTCCATTCACGCCAATGATGTCTACGAATAGGGTTATATCGCAGTTAGCACCGCCGGGTGGCGCTGCTTCTGTAAATACGTCACTGATTGTCCTCCTGAGACTCAGCGAGTCCATAAAAGCGAACATAGAAACATGGATATAACTTTATTCGCGTTTTGTGTTAGCATCGGAAAATCGGCGCAGATTTTACCGCTTAGTTTAAAAAATGGAAATTGGCGTCAAGAATACAGGTATCAATTTGTTGAGAGACAGATTTGTGGTGCGACGGTCATGAGTTCGATTCTAGGTGTGGGCTAGCGTTTATTCGATTGCGAACGCCAGAAGGCACCCACCCCACACGCTATTGTACGAGTCGCGAATTTTACACCAATGAACAATAAATACATGGTTAAAAATAATCTCGTCTCAAAATATTGTTATCTTTTGAGAAACGTGTTTGCGCGAAATTCTTCATTATAGTAGCCATGAAACTGGTCTATGTCAAGGCAGGGGTCTTATGAATATATTGGAGGATGGACCTTGTATGTGACGCGGGTTCCAATACAATTTTCATCAAATATGCATTTGTGAAAAATTGATGTGGAACTCGGACGCATAAGTGAGAGGGGGTGGAGGGGAAGAAGAGTAGGTGTATAATATCGATGTAGTGAAGGTGGAGTTGAGGTGAGGTAGGGAGAGGCCATCACTAACTTAATGACAGGCGCTGGACCCACTTGGCCACCTTTAATCGAACGCACCGAGCAATGAGGCCAGGGGCAATTCGAAACGTACAATATGGTCAATATGAAAAGGGTAAATAGTCGTGTCTGCCAGTAACAGCCAATGATTTTGCCAACAGTTACAAATCTATGTTCTATTTTACTATTCTGCAATTTCAAACTGGTAGGCCACTGAAAGATATATATATTGTTAGATAGCGAAATGACAGCAAATAACAGGAAATACTTCTTTTTCAAGCGATTTTCATCCATGTGAGATTTTCAATAATTCTGTGCAATAATTTGCGGTGACATTCCATATGGGTCATTTGGCTTAAACTGTCACCAATATTTTACTCTAGCGTGTCGGGCCAAAACAAAATGACAATTCCATGGAGTCACACGTGAAAGCGAATGACATAAAGCCCATCATAAGTTATTTTCTGACGTCTCATCAGAATTAAAATATGGCTACTGAAAGGTTGCAATTTCAAAGTCAAAATGTCGACAAGTATTAAATAATTTTATCACACTGTCGTCGATAATCACGAAACTAAGTTGAATTCCTAAGATTTGCAGTGAATCGTTCCTGGAAGCCAGCCCCCGGTAACGGGAGGATGGAATAGAAATTTATACAACCAGGCGCGCGCGTGCCTGGCTGTTGGGTGACGTAGGTGGGGCGGTCGGAATGACGTCAGAAGGGCGTCCCGGACGGCTGCCCTGGCCTTCGTCGCCACATCGATTTCCACTACGGGCATGCGCATCATCATAACGCTGGGAGGGTTATGGGTGTTGGGGGTAAGGGGGTAACGGAAAAAGGGGGAAGTGAAACAGCCAGAAAAGCAAGCATCTCGCGTTTGAACGGAGAAATGGTGGATAGATCCAGGATTCAATACGAAAAGTTAATAACAAGTTTAGAATTGGCAATTGCAATTCAATTTTATTTCACAGATTGTCGTCGAAATAGAAAACGAAAGTTGAGTTAATCAGCAACCAGTGGCCCGCGCTGTTTCACGGGGGCCGCAAGTGCAGTGCACATTGATGTAGATCTTCAAGCATTCACACAGTCATAGTTCAAAAATAACCTTTCTTTGGGAGTCCTACTCAAGGGTTTGGAATAATTCTAAAAATGACTTCGTAACTGGTTTTAAGATAACGAATTTTTCGTAATTAATGTTTGAAAAAAGTAACTTCACAAATTTTAGAGAAAACGTCTCTAACCTAAGTCGTCAACATATTGATATTTAAGAATTTTCGATACAACTAAGATTGTTTCTGCAATTGAAAAACATGTTGCAATCAATTGATTCAATCTAAACCAATGTATGGGGATGTAACTGTAGCAGGGTAACCGTTTAAAAGGTCCTCTGAATGTAGTCAGGATGGGGATCGCGGCAAGTGTTGATTAAAAAATCGAAACGCAACTCATTTTGAATTGTGCACTTGAAATGGGATCACAAGTTTAACAAACGGGAAAGAAAGTTTGTTGTCTCTCGCAATCTCAGTATTGAGAAGGACTATCCGTTATTCGAACACTGGCGTCAAAATCGATAACCGTTATCTATATTTGAACCCAAGTCTATTGACATTTGGAATTCAGTAAGGAAGCCCCCTCGCCATCCAACTAATAATTTATATTGATATTACTTTACTGGACATTTTTATAAGCAAGCACATGTATTACTGAAGCCATGTTCATGCTGTAGTCGTTTCTAATGAATCACTGTCTTCACGTCGTTATCTTTACACTTTAGTTAATGAATACACGAATATAACGAAAGCATGAATACAATTGTGATGAACTTTTGCTAATGGGGCGTAACTACTAAAAGAGTTCATATATCAATCATAATTATTTTTCAACTGATGTGATCACGAAAATTAGAAAATTGTTACTTGGATGGATTGGTTACTTAGCATCACCAATGGAAATCAATTTCTCATTTCGTACCGTAATCCGCTTTGCAAAAAAAAAATACCTGACAAAACTCAGAAATAAATATTGCCACCTGACACGGCATAAAGAGGCAATGTCAACTTGAAAAAAGACAGCTAACTTGTCAGTTTGATTCGGTTGAGATGGGACAAATGGTATCAGCGTGGGGACTAGGGGCAAGTAAATGTACCCCAACCCATACGGATTGAGTTGCCAGGCGCTTAACTGGCATTTACTCAGTATTTGACCTGTTCGCGCAAGATTCGATCAGCCAGGCCAAGCACTTCGATGTGTGAAAGTCAATAAGTGATATAGAGAGAGCATGAAACGCTACCGCGAAGCCGTAGGCCTACTACAACCGCCCGACGAAATATTCGAATCGATCAACGAAACATTTGGCTCGAAAGCCGTGTACAACCTTTCAAGGGGTCCGAGACTTTCAGTTTGTATTTTCAATTTATTTATTTGACACCAGCCTCTTTTAAGCGGACACGAAAACTTGTCACAACACTCGCCAATTCACTTTTTGACAATTTTTTTAAATTTCTAATTTAAAAACGCTACCGTTTATCGTTTTCCAGCATTTTTTTCAAATAACTTACACTTGCTGCATGGTTACACAAAAAAATTAAGATCCAAGGAAAAGGGATTAAAAAAATTCACGTCGCGCTAATTGAATATTTGTGCGTTTGTATGTTTCAATAATTTCAACAATTTCATTATCATTCTTTAGTTAAATCAAGAAGTGTAACTTTAAACAGAAATCATTACAGTTTTTTTAAATGTTGGAAATGTTTTGGGAGATAATTTGCAAGAGGGCCACTAGATTTCTACTGCCATGGACTTAATCCGATTCTGCTTGTCCATGTCCTGAGGAGCCCACCAAAATGTATTCCAGTTCCGCGTCTTATGGTACCACTGGTACTGATATTAGTGATATGGCACGGTATACCAGGACATTGTGGCAGTTCCCATAATTTATTGGGTATAGTGTTTCTTGACCAATCCAGATTGCCAGTGTGATCCGCTCAAAGCGGTTGGCGGGAAAGTCCTCAATAAGACTTCCGCTCGAACAAAATACTCCACCATCCGCAATTAAGATTGTTCAATCCATTCACGCAATATCATTTCAGAAACCGCTGTTTATCGAGACGCTGTACTTCCGCGATGGTCGACGGAAAATCGATTTCGTGCTGGCCTACGAGGACAACGGCGAGCAGCACGGCAACAGCGCCCGGCGGCGGCAGCGGCGCGCCATCTTTCAGGACAACATCGAGGAGGAGGGTCTCGAACTCGAATTGGAGGACAGAAAGGTACAATCTTCTAATGTTGGTTGGTCATTTCGGGGGTGATTGGGTGCAGCAGAATCTTAACATTGAAACCCGGGTGTACCTTTTTTCTTTCTAACGACCATTGAAATGGACAAGGAAATTGTTTTCGCGCTAACTCGAGTTAACTTTCTTGTTGGACTGTGCAGCATTCCCAAGACGGTCGAACGTTCTTCCTGAAGATTCACGCGCCATGGGAGGTCCTGACGCGTTACGCAGAATTGATGAATTTGAAAATGCCAATCAAGGTGAGACAACCAAATCTGACCTACGATTAATACAACACAGATCAACAATTTTGCTCTGGTGATTGATAATTACGCAAGACAAGACTTTTCGTGACATTGCATGAGACGGAACCGATTCTAACACTTTATTTTTTATTTCAAAACGAAATACTGGTTTGTAAGTTGAAAAGATGCTGAATTTCACTAAGTAATTATCAAATTAATAATACTGAGATATGGTAAATTGAAATGACTGTTCCATTCCTGTTTGACGAGCTGAGGACATCTTGTGATTACAAGACGAAACAGTACTGACTAAAATTTGCAATCAAATCGCATTAACTCATTCGGGTATCATTATTTTGGGGCGAGTAGGAAAACGATCAGGCCGAGGAAATGGACCCACTGATGGGCGTGCTGCCTTGTCTCATCAATCTGTCGGCGTTCGACTACGACAAAATGCTGATTCCGGACGAGCCCCACTACTACACTTGTGCCTTCAACAGAGAGAGAAGCAAACAGTGAGAAAAGAGCGTCGATGCGCGTTCAGAATCGAAATGGTGGAATCGCTTAAGAGTCGTAATAATTTTCGGAGTTCGCTATATTTTATATTTTTTTCGTCACCAGATTCTTAATAAAAAGCAAAGACACCTTCTTCAGCAATGGGCAGCGTGCCAAAATGGTGTACGAGGTTTTGGTACGAGCCAAGTACGATAACGATGATGTGGAAAAAGTCGGTGAGTCAATAGTGTTCGAGTACCCACCGTAAATCGATATTGCCCAATTTTAACAGAAGTGATCGATTCGTTAATATCGAAATGCACGACGCATTCGAATGCCTGCACTACTCACTGCATGATTTGAAAAGAAACACAATAGTCAAATGTCTGAAGAGTCCAAACGACTGTATCGTTAACAGCGGCAGTAGTTTGCATTTGACGTTGTACAAATGGCATCAATTCGCACAAAGCGATCAGAACCAGAAACGAGATGGGTGTATCCTATCATTGGATACATTAAAATAGAACCAGAATAAGAAAAACACTCAACTCAAGATAATCTCAAATACAAATCAGATGTACTGTTCAATCTTGTGTGGACATGATACACATTTTTTCACCGGTGGCGGCGCTGCTGATTTTATGACAGATTAGAGGCTCGATGCCAATCATAAATTTTTAAAAACTAGATTAATTAGAAATCTGGATCAAACAATATATCATATAGATTTTTCTGTCGAAAAAGGATTTTTTTTTTTTCGTAAAATGTGTATTCTAATTTTTTAAAAACATAAATTTTAATTCAGCGGCGAATAAAAATATCATCTATTCCACCTACGAGCAAAATACTACTACACACCAAGTTTAAAACTGTAGATTAGAATTTAGAGTAGATTAATAGGTAGATAATAGAATGATAGATTACAATGTAAAACTAATGTAGAAGTATGAGTAGCTCAAACATAGTACAGAAACTAAAAAACGGTTAAATAAGAAATATTATTTAGTTAGCAAAAACTCTAAAGTAGTAAATAGGGTAGATTAGAAGAGCGCAAGTTTTTGATATTCTGGCGATGTCTTTTTCAAAAGAAAAAAAGACTCGAATTTAAAAATAAGCTGCTAAATTTTTTTGTCCGTCGCTAACATAGGACGCACTTCAGGTACCCGCTTTGAACATTAAGAATACGTAGGCACAATTTACAGAAATTTTCTTAAAATCTCCCGATAAACTAATTAAACAATGGCTATTTCAGGAATCCAGCGTTTGGTTAGCAATGGTTCCTACACAGCAGCCTTCTCCTTACACGATGTGAGTACATAATTAGGGCTACCATCAAATTGCTACAAACAAATATCCAAGAAATATTTATAGTATGCTTAACACTGGGTCACACATAGTGTTCAAATAATCAGTGGTTATTGTCATGTTTTCGATCCAATAGAATTTATTCTTTATTATATCCTTTAGAGTGATGATTCATGTTTTATTCCCATGCAGGGTAGTTACACTAAAAAGGAAGTACAACAGGGCTACAGGAACAACAGGCGGGTTCGTAACTACAAAAATGATGTATTCTAGAATCGAAACCCCAAACTGAACGCTACCTCATTTCAAAAATCTTCCAAATGTGTTGATTATCGATATCTGATCGATTGCTTTTTTACCTCCAACAGATGCTCTATCAAGAATGGGCGAGAATAAAGTGTTTTTATAGAATGCAACCTCTTCCCCTTATTAGGTAAATCGCATAGTAAAATTACGAAAATGTAACTCGAATTACAGCGTAAATGTTCTATTCTGAAACCTGGATTTTCGTTTGTTGTCACAGAAAATATTTCGGAGAGAAAATAGGAATTTACTTCGCGTGGTTGGGTTTCTACACGTACATGTTAATCACACCAGCCATTGTAGGGGTGTTTTGTTTTTTCTACGGTCTTCTCAGCCTTCCCAGTGATACTCCAGTGTAAGTACTGTTCGACATCGACATACTCGTCGCTACAATTATCCTTAGGTGGCGCGATTGTTTGTCGCACTCATTTTGATCACCATGATCACACGAGATCAACTGATTCTGATAAGTTCAATCTAACATAGGACGCGTTGATCTTTTTCCCCTAACATTTCCCCCCCCCCCCGCAGTCAAGATATCTGTGATGAAAAAGGTCTAGGCAACACCACCATGTGCCCAATCTGCGAAGAGTGTCCGTGCAAGCAACTGGCCGACAGTTGTGATGTCGCCAAAGTGAGCGCTAGGCAGAGATTCTTTCTGTTGAATAACCTATCATTCCCCTGTCGCAAAACATCCAAGAGCTTACATTTTCTTCTTTGTTTTCTTTTCTTTGTAGGTTTCGTACCTTTTCGATAACAACGCGACAGTATTTTTCTCAGTGTTCATGTCATTTTGGGGTAAGTTAACCTTACGTTCTACCACAAGTTCTTGTAATCGTAATTTATTGACATCCCGTAAAACCAAACACAAACTGCTAAAAAATCTATCATAAGACAATAGTTCGAGCCAATTCTATCCAACTAGAAAAACTATCCATCCTATCCTAACCATTAAATTCTTTCCTATCCATCAAAAATATGATGCAGTGAATGTATCCAGGAAAGCGCTAGTTTAAAGTCGCGGTGTGGGCAAGTCCACTAATAATAAATTAGAATTGATATTTGTGAATAATATACTGTAGTTTAGTATATTTTTATTACGAAAATTCAGCACTCAGAATGTTGTTTTTTATGTCATGGATAGATCCACCATCATATCCATGAAAATTGCAGAGGGCCGAAAAATCGTTCCACTGATATCAAAACTCGCTAGGATCGCTAATTATAAAATCTAACATATTTAGCTAATATTATTTTTGTCTCACAGCAACATTGTTTCTGGAGTTTTGGAAACGTTATCAATCCAGAATTGCCTGGGAATGGGACTTGGCCAATTTCGACGAAGAGGAGGTACTATTTTATTTTATTCAGTATATTACGTAAAACTGATTTTAACACAATCCACAGTCTCGATTGTCCGATTCGTCAGGTTCGAAACCCGCTATAGAGTGAAGTGCGAAAAGCAGCATTAACCTGATCAGTATTTATAATACTTTTCAGGAAGGACTTAACAAGCTTCAGGAAAATCAGGAGAACCAAGAAAAAGCCAAAGTGAGTTGGCCAGAATATACTCCCGTAAATACGGTAGTACAAAACGTCGATCCCTCTTAAACCTCGGATTTTTTTTAAAAATGAAAACAAATTTTGATTTCGAAAGGAAAACGCGGCCGAGGAAGAAGATGTGGACGGCCGAGCGTGCACGGCAAACACGACCGACAAGGTAACTTTGTAGAAACAGCTTCACGGTTCATGTTAATACAAAAAGAACAGACATTTAAGGTCAATAGTCCTTTTGTTAGACAGAGAGCAGAATGGTCAGAGGTACAAATGGCTATTAACTAATTTTAATATTCACTTTCCTGTTATTCAGGGCGGGTATTCTATGAAAAGCTGCAAAGAAGGAAAGGCAACCAGAATCGTAGCCACTGGATCCTGCATACTCTTAATGGTGAGACAACCGCTATAGGAAATTATAATCAACCAACCTTTTGAAAAAAATTATCCCGATTGCGACATGTCAAGCACGTCTATGAATAAAAAAGACTATTCGCATTTCACATTTACCCGAATTAGGTAAGCTACATTCTGGACTACAAAGCATATTAATTTTTCCACTATCTCTTGAAGAGATAGATAAGAGAGAGAGAGAGACAGCAAAAGAATCAATAAAACGTATTCAAAAATCAATGAATCATGTCGTGGCAAAGTTCGATAGTTAGTGATGACTTGTGGCAAAAAACGTCGTGAGAAATATTTTCGTTCCTTAATAAACAAACTACCTTCGACAGAAACTGAATCTAGATCTCTCATTTTGGTACCTACAATTTAGTTGCTGATAGCGTTGGCCACGGTGTTGGGCGTTATCATCTATCGTATAATCATCGTTTCACGATTGATGCAAAGCAATGACGAGTTCTTCAGGGACAACGCATCCTGGATAAGCTCCATATCGGCAGCCAGCCTCAATTTTCTGTTCATCGTAATTCTAGACAAGGTAGGCGTAGGCGACAGTTCAGTAAAAAATGATTGGAAAATCAACTTTTATCACATAACTACCCGCCTTAAAAAAAATTGAGATGAAGATATCAACGTTCTCTGCCAAAATACGAGTCAGCCTAACTGGCGCTAAATTGGATAGCGCCGATGTCTTCCACGCAGCTACATTCAGGGGGAGCTTCTTGCGCCAATGCGCGTCACTGAATGAAGATTCAATATGATTAACGGCAAAAAATTTGAATCCTGGGTGTTGCTCATGATGGTTGTTGTCTAAACACAGTATCGCTTAATTTTTTTAAAACTTTGTCGTTCACTTTGTTTTAAGGTGTATCACAAAATCGCAAAATGGCTGACAAATTTAGGTGAGTGAGGTGGATATTATTATTAAAATAGTCTTTGTCGCATCAAGATATATTATAAATTTTAATCACCTTCAACGATCTATTTTCTCCCGTTCACTAAACTAATTCATTCCTAATAAGAACGCATTACTCAAACACGAGCAGAATTGCACAACCGCATATTAAAAAATCGTGGAATCCTAACAAATATAATTTTCCCTCTGCCTACTACTTCCTCAGAACAACCGAGAACTCAGACGGAGTACGAGAACAGTTTCACGTTCAAGATGTTCCTGTTCCAGTTCATCAATTTCTACTCGTCGCTGATATACATAGCATTTTTTAAGGGAAAGTGAGTACGAATACCATCCCCCTTTGTTCAACATTTAAAAGATGCTATGCAAAAAAGACTAATAAGACAGGGCGTGGTAAATGGAGATCTTATATAACTAGTGTTGGCCAACTGATT
>JAQGBY010005799.1:0-14074 GCA_034698785.1 Mycogona germanica | reverse complement strand
TTCATTATATACATATTTGTGTGTCTCGAACAGATGGTCATATTTTCTGTGTAAGTTTTTGAGTAAATATTTCTGATGTCTGCGCACATTTGTTTGGTAGTGGCGATCAAATATTTCAATTTTCCCATGTGCTTAAAACTGTTTACCATCTCCAGATCATGGACAAATTTTGCCGTCTTTCTTAGTGGTGGCATGCTCATAATGCTGCTGATTTCACTAATTCTAGCAGAAAGTTTCAAGGTACGCTCTTTAATATTGAGAACTAATAGACGTTCGTATCGGGCGCTCAATCAGATTAAACAGTTTGGTAATTATTTAATCGAATTTCGTAATAATGAAAATGATTTCTTTACAGTTCTTACCGAAACCGATTTTAAGGTTTTCTAGTAAAGTTGCTGGAAGTAGAGCCTGGATGCAGATTGTGGCTTCCTCCATAGTCGTTATCACTTTCCTTGTGTCTATATCGTTGTTGGTGAGTGAATTGGTGAATATCAAAGTAATCCAAAAATAAAAATTACAATGAAAAAATACGCAAAATAATTTTTTTTCACACAAAATAATTATATAATGTTTCTTTCATATTTAACGACTAGTTAGTGATCAAAACGAGAATCGTTCAAAGTGCTAATCACTATTTATTGATATATTAATTATATCGTTAATACATAAAAAAGCATGTTTATCATTGTGTTGAATTTTTCAAGCAATTCTGTTCCTACCGTTTCAGCTTGAATATGACAAAGTGTACATAAAGCATTGCATCGAGGATCAACTGAACGCATCCGAACTTCTGTACAATCGTTCGATTATCGATGGCATTGGTGTGGCCTACGGCAGGGAGGACTCGACGAGTGCCTGCAGTGACTATGACACCACACACTTTCCAGAGGTAACTAGCTCTTATACTCTACAATCACAATAATTATAAATTAAAATTTATACCAAGTTCATCATTTTTGAGCGTTTATGATTGAATGTCGTGATTAAACGAGCACATATAAATTGTTGTTCGCTACAAGGGCAATTTTGAACGGAAGACGAGTCGTGATGATTTTATTTTATAATAATGCTTTAGTCACTTCTACTTAAATACGAGTCAGTTTTGTGATCCAAATTTATTTTCTGACATCGGAAAAAAAGTGACATTTAAAAAAAAAATTATGTACAGTTATACAAATTGAATCAAAATTTTAAATATGTAATTTTTCAATTTCAGTATTTCACCTACAGCTTGATGATGGCAATGGTGTCCTGTGCCACGTTTCTGATGATGCGAAGCATATTCAAGCTAGTCATCCTCATCACTCTGGTCATCACGTTTATTTGTCTAGTCCTTTTCGTTCATCCGCATATTTTCGACAATCAAGATTATCTTCTTGTGGTGCATTTTGGGTAAGCATTCAGTATCATCTCCTGTGTGTATGTGGTGGCCATTTTCGACTTTTAAGTTGATATAATTTTTTTACTGAACATTTACAAGTGTTTCAGACAATGAGAGCACACCACTGTATCCAACCCAATAGAGTTTTACATTTCTAAGAAATTGCTTATCACGTCTTTAGAGAGTTACCCGACACCAGAGCCGCCTCAAAATACATGACGGTGATCGTGGTGATCATATTTGTGATCGGTCTTCTAATCCACGGACAACAAAACGAATCTACTTCCAGGCTGGATTTTTTATGGAAGCTTCAGGTACTGAACATGTCGACTAACCTATTGATCATTTCAGATGACGTTTTGTTAACGTTGCTAGACATGCGATCTTTAAGCAGTCAAGCGTAAAAAATGTTTATAATTTAAAAAATAATATACAATATATATATTTAAACGCAGGCTCTTGAAGAAAAGGACGAAATGGAGCATTTACAGGCCTACAATCGAAAATTGTTGGCCAATATCTTGCCAGCTCACGTTGCGGAACATTTCCTGACAGTTGATCGCAGAAATGAGGTGAGAGTAATTGTCCCTCAAATCTATTACGAATATTCAGCAAATTTGTATCTTTCAGTCATTTCACAGGTTCGCCATTAATGAATGTTGCCGATTAATTTAAAATTCGTCACGTTTTCTAATGCGCTAAGTCCATTAATTATTTTAGTCGACTCTAAAAAATAACTCTTGTCCTGTGATCTCATTCTACTTTTTATTTATTATTGCAGGATCTGTACCACGAACAATGCGAGTTTGCGTGCATCATGTTCGCTTCGATTCCGAATTTTTCGGATTTTTACACGGAACTGGAGGGAAACAACGAAGGCGTCGAATGCTTGCGGTTGCTCAACGAAATTATTGCCGACTTTGATGAGGTACGAGTATGTGCATTGATTTCGAACGTTTTTTCACGGAGCATTGCTGTGGCAGCTGAATGCGAGTTTACATTTCTTGTTGATGCTGATTAAAGCGCCACCTATCGACAGCTGGCTATATTCGTGGTACCGCGACTAAATCTGATTGCAATCCGATTTTAGATTTTGAGTGAAGACAAATTTCACTGTATCGAGAAGATCAAGACAACAGGGTACACCTACATGGCCGCTTCCGGTCTGACCACCTACACCTGCGATTCGGTCAATCACACCCATATCACCGCCATGGCGGACTATGCACTCAGGTTGAGAGACCAGCTGGCCTACGTCAACGAGCATTCCTTCAACAATTTCAAAATTAGAATCGGTGAGCGTTTAAACAGATTTCAATTTTTTTAAATTCACTGTACCCCTTTTTCTGTACCTCTCTTTCTGTACCCCTCTTGATGCTTAGGTACTAAGTTGTTGTTTTATTTAGTATTAATATAGTAAGTGTTTGTTATTATACCAGAGTACAGTGTTCGTTGATTATGATATTATACATTATGATATTATTATTTTTCAATAAAGGTTTCAATGCTATGTTATTCAATCAATATCATTCACAATTGTTTTGTGAAATGGAAGCTCAATAGAATACTTAAATCATTTAACCATAAACGCAGTTTGCTTATTATGCTTTAATGAAATTTTATTAATAATTGGTACGTTAAATTAAACATAAACATAAAATTATAGAATGCTCTTTATTTTCTATCACAGGGATGAATCTCGGTCCCGTGGTTGCTGGCGTTATCGGTGCTAGGAAACCGGTAAATAAAATATTTCTGTAACAAGACGTTTGGCAATGACAATATCTCGACATTTTAATTATTCTATATACATATATTTTATCTATGTCAGCAATACGATATTTGGGGCAACGCCGTCAATGTGGCCAGTCGCATGGACTCAACGGGTGTCCTGGATAAAATTCAGGTTTGCGAGAACACTTTTTCTATTCAGATTCGGATAACCGATATTAAACTATTTGAATGTATTAAGTGCATTGCTTTATCCGATACGTGGAGCTCTACTGACCGAGCAACTTTGCTGGATGACCTAAATTTATTATGGAGGATCGATTGGGAAGTTGTGCCAGGTTGCCGCTTCCGGTTGTTGATAAAACTCGAACAAAAATGTGTACGAATGAATGTGTAATGTAACAAACACAAGTTCGTGAAACAGATTACTAAAAATCGAAATTTTCATGTTCGAATATAGGTGACTCAAGAAGTGTACCAACTGTTGAACGCCAAGGGCTATCCACTGGAATGTCGTGGGGTCATTAAGGTCAAGGGAAAGGGCGACATGGTCACTTATTTCCTGTTGGGAAATCGAGCCCAAGACGAACGGTGACATCCCTTCGCTTCCACTTGACTTTTTTTTTAATGTTCACTTTACAAAGCGAAACAAATTTTTATTTTTCATCCCACAAATTTCATCATGTTTGTACAGCCTTACAAAAAATAAAAATAAAACACGTTCGTATAATTATTATGCAATTTTTTTAATGATGATATCTATGTCGAAAGCGTGACAATATGACGTCATTTTATTATTCTGTCTACTCTCTGAAATGCGAATTAGATCATCGTATAAAATATGTTCCTGTAAGTAACATAAAGTAAAATGACGATGTCTAAAGTTCATTAATTTCTAAATCTGTCAAGCCGTATTGATATTTGTCAACTTCGAGCTGGAAGATCCGATTAAACGATTCTAGGAAAGTATTGAGACATGTTTATTTTTATGGATAACACATTGTATACTCTCCTCTCGCAGGTCTAAGCATCAACAACAAAAATATAACGGTTTATTAAATTTTTATTGTAATCTAAAGTCTATCAAATTATCTCTGTGATAAAATATTTTGACAATTGTACCGGTTTCGCTAAATAATACACTACTTTTTGACTAGTGCAATTTGAACAAAAGATGCTGGTTATATCGACTAAACATCTAAGCATTTATTGAAAAGCTGTTAAAAACATGTTTTATAAATATGGAAATGCCAAATCATGTTTGAAATGATATCCCGTATTTTCTTAAAATCAGGCAAAGCGTTTTCCTGATAAAATCAAAATTTGGACCAATGACCATTTTGTTTGCTTTCACCACTATTGGCTTTCAGAAAATACTGTACATGAAATCGTTTAAACATTATTAAATTACATTAATACTGTTAATTGTCTAGCAAAAAATGTTGAATGTTGCTTCCGCGCTATTTTTCAAAAATTCTTGTCTTGTAATTATTTATATGTCTGACTTCATCATTTAAACGTGTAAATAAATTTTATTTCGTGTTATATTTAGCATTTTCCTTTCTATCCTGGGTGATCTATTTTGTTCAGATTGAGGTTCAATATTTAGTATTGTTTGACGAGCATTAGTTTTGATTCTATTTGAACATGGCGGCAACGATTGTAACCAAAGCAGGTTATCGATCATCTAATCTTCAAATTTGCAAGGTGAATAGCAAAAAATAACTTTTTATTAGTTTTGAAAATTCTAATTCATTATTTGTTTTCTAATTTTTTTGCCAACGATAACAAATTATTTTGTTTGGCGGTCGTCAGTTTGAAATTCAGACCATGTGGCGGGGATTCCCCTGCCCATTCAGTTGATTATTCCAAGTATCGATAATACTCCAATTAGAAATCGATATGAATCGATGATCGATATATAGTCGAAATCGCAATATGCAAATGGCGGCGCCCAGCTGGACGAAAAGTTACGGTTTTGCGGACTAGTTTCTTCGTGTTTTCCCATTTTATAGCAAATTTTTCAAGCAGTCGCCAGTTTTGATGTGTGCGTGAATGTCCCAGGGAGGAAATTATTCTATTTTGGTAAGTCAAAGTTGAGATAGTGTGTAATCAAAATGAGGAATGTAGAATGAGCATCCGCTTGCCCCACCCACACAACAGGTTTCCAGCGAAACAAGTCATACAAACGCCAGTCACGGTGACATCCTAATTATTTCCCTAATGTCGAACCCCCGACGTCCTTGAATTTGTTTAAATATAATTGGGCTTTTATGTTTGTCGTTCATGCTGCCGTTTCGATGCGTGGTTACAATTACAATATGGGCACAAGTAGTCCCGGATGGGCCTATGGCTGGGGTCGAACGACCAGTTAAGGACAAAGGTGTGGTTGTCCTATCCTAACAGGCTTTTGACTTCAGACTTGTTAAGGATATTACACTGTCGACACACTCGGGTGAAATAGGAATTGAGACAACTACAATGCAGCTCCTGAACCATTTTAGTATGTCCCGTTCTTCTACAGCTAGTAGGAGCTTGTCTCACAATTTCCCCAATTTTGACATTACAATCCCCCTTCCAGAGACATAAAGTTTTATGTTGGATTGGACGACTTCAGATATATCATTGATGCAACAATTCAGGACCTTTACAAGGAATCCAGAACAACGCGTATTGTCTACAACTAATGATTGTGTCTATTTTAATTACAGATGCGCGCGTCGTGTCACGATGGCTTCATTGACAAATCCGCTGACCAAATTTCAGTTGTCGAGACAGCGGAAGTTGAGAAAGCCAGTGTTCAACTTCAGTCACCGATCGAAGGATATTCAAAAGATCGGCGTGGTTTCTTTGCCCGAAGCGTGGGAGAGAGAGAATTGTCGATCGTTGAAAGACGACATTAATGTATGAAATTTTTTTTGTTTTTAAACTTTATAGTTAATACTATTATGAAAATATTTATTTGTTTCAACTTATTTATATTTAATTTTCTTGATATCACTAATCACTTTTTTTTATAGAATAAAAATGTTCATTTATTCGCTATTTTATGGATTGAGAAATGTCATGCTCAATAAAATGCGAGGGGAGCAGGAAAATAGTCTGACGTGCTCGCGTTGATATTGAATTCTAAAAGTTTTGAGGAGATATGCCAAAATTAATTAAAGATTTTGGAACTTTTTTGGTTAAAAATACATCGCGAGTGTCAGTCGGTATCTTTATTTTTATTCTCATTCTCGTTTGCGTCACCAAAAATATTTGCCACATGTAGTCGATGCCCTTTTCATGCAATTTTGTTGTTACAATATCATTTATTTTCTTTGGATATATGTTGTTCTCAGGCGTCTGACGCGATCCGCTTCTGCGGAGTGAACAAGGATGGTGGTATCATTATGGCCTCCATGACTCGGCGACCGGATCGCCGTGCAGAGGTGTCGCTCTACGTGCGGCTGACCACGGGCGAGCAGTACCAGCTTCCCTCGCTTCCCGACTCCAGCGTCTACAACACTGACGGCCACAGCTTTACGGCCGCCGGACTCACCTTCGAGGTGCTTGAACCGCTGCGACGCTGGCGAGTTATCTTCAACGGTTACCTCAGGTGATGATGTAGGAACTATTGCAAATTATTGATACCTTTGTGAACACTGATATTGGCATATTACACAATGGCCTGAGTGTCACCTGAAATATTCCATTCTCATTCTTCTGATGTATATTGCTAAATTTTTCAAATTATATTCATTTACGTGGTCAGGTTAACCGGTCATTGAACTGAAGCACTATTCAAAATATTTTCTCTTTCAGAAAAGGCATTTCGAGCAGATGCACAGCTGATGATTGTAACGTGGTGGCGGCACGATTTAGTTTTATGTAGGTAGTTCTGACAGTTTAATTCGCACGGAGTGTTATCAAACTAAATCAATTAACTGACAGCCAACTTTCGATGTTCACCAGATGGCATCCTAGCTTCAGTTACCTTGCCTTTCCCGATGACTTCAGCGACGCCTTTCTTCTTCGCCTTATGTCTAAAAGTGGTTTGGCTGTGCCTTGGGATATGTAAGTTCGTTTTTATATTTAGTATGTTAACAGTTCTAGATATTTCGTATGACCTCGTGTGATCTTGGGTGTTTTGTTTTCTAGATTCGCTGAAGAGTGGCACGAGCAGTTTGGCGAACTCAATGGAACGATCGATATTGACGGACAGGAGTCATGCCAACTGTATGTCCGAGGTGTCAAAAGTAGAAGCCACGGTAAGTCCACTGTGCCCTATTTTATAATCGAAAAGACTTTGAAGTTTTCAAATTTGTTAATGCTATTTATTCATTGAGCATATTTTCTAACATGTGGATACTGTAGGTGTTTTTGACTGCAGCAAAGTGACGCAAAAGTTCTCTGTTCAAGGAATTTTGCATGTATGATAATACATTTCAATTATTTCCCTATTTAAATAAAGTTTCAGATAATATAGTTATTCACTCATTTAATTGAACAATTGTTTTTGTTTCTTAGAATGGACTTGCTTTTCATTTATTTTTTGAGAATCCAAGCGTGCCTAGCATAAGTAGTCAAGAGTAAGAACTGGAATTATATACTGTTACAAGGATTTGACATAAATATATGACTTTAAATAATTGAAAATAAATGAGAAATCGCTGGAAAACATTTTTTTATCTTATTAAATTTTAAGTATAAAGAGGTTATTGTTTGAGTTAAGAAATATAACGGAACAGCTTGCGTTTTGTTTCTTTACTTTTTTCTTTAGCATGGTTTACGGTTACATCTGTTTGCCATGCAACACAATGATCCAATACTTACGTGACTGCAACTTGAATGCGAGCATAATTGAGCGTTCCACTAATCAATTGGACATAACTTTTACTGCCGGTAATGAAATATTTACTATTGTATTGTTGGTCATCTAGTAAGTCAATCTATCGACCTTAATTGAAATAAGTGAATATATATTTCTACAATAATTTATAAAGATTAATTATTATACGCACTATTGTCGGGAAAATAAAGACCAAAAAAATCACTTTCGTCCTCAAATGTTAAATCAGGCGACTCCAAATACAAGCTGCACGTCGAGTCGTCCGGATCGGGGTTCAATGCATATGGTGGTGAAATGTGGAATTGCGAGTCGACCGTGAGACACGTAATCCTGACATTGAACGGCAAGCCAGGCGAGGGTATTATGGAGTTCGTCGGACCCAATGCGGAACTACGTTCGTCGCCGCCACGAAAATCACTTCCGATTCTGATGGAACCAGGTAATTTGATATTTTTAGTAAAAAGTCACATTTTTTATTAATTATTATTTGTTCGAATGTTGCCAATTAACTGTTTAAAAATACTGTGTATTGCTTTTGTGAAAAATTTAAATGTTATCCGGAAAATTATTTTTGAACTGGAACGCAATGCCCTTTTGAATATTCACCGTTCGTTCGTTGTTCTGGAAATTATTTTGTCTAGATATTCCTGATTGCACAAAATTGGTCGTTAATTTTCGTGACCCACAATGTGCCTCTAACAAACAAGTTGGTGGGAAAGCCTCATCACTAGCATTGATGACGTTAATGCTACTAGAATATGATTTGGTAATTTGAAATTTTTTGTGTTTACTTTTAGTTTTGAAAACTTATTGCTTTTTATAGTTCCTGAATCATGATTAATTTATGTAAATTCGTGTTGTGTGTGAACTAATTAGGTCTCACCAAGACAGCACTTTGTCCTCTGTCCTTTGCAGTTTCAAGTGCCTTTGGGTGTTTGCGTCACGAAGTTTGCCTTCACACAGCACCTTTCACAAAATCCCGAACTACTTAATGCCATTGATCACCTTCAAACAGTTGCATGGTACTTGTTAGCCACTTGTGACGTCTGGGGTTATTGGATATATGATTATTTGAGCTGGTTATGATTTCATTGTTTGTCCTTTACTTTATTTAGGACCAAGGCCGATGAGGAATTGAAGCAAGAGTGCGCTCGGTAGTTATAATTTATACTCAATTTCATTCATTTTTATTATGACTTCCCCCACTCTCAGATTTATTTGTCAGGTTTTATTTTTACGTTTAACATTGATGTTTTCATTTGTGGAACTTCAGTGTGGAAGATTTATTTCGTGAAACGAAACTCTCCAAACAGTTATCTGAGGCAATCAAAGAAAGTTTAACAACGATAACTTCCGAGAATTACGAAGAAATGAAATTTGCAGTCCGGTCATCTGCCGTTGGTAATTCATTTTTCAAATCAGAATTTTTAATTGATTTGTTCGACTCTTTGACCATTCTTCAACTGGAAAAACATGAATATTTAATGTGTTCTGTAAATTGTATTTATGTGCCGATTGGCAAGGAACTATCTTGCTTTGAACTAAACTGGTGATAACTGGCGTTTGTGAGATTCTATTTTATCGAATAATAATTGGTTGTGTTTATCCTGTGATTTCTAGGAGAGGATGGTGAAGATTTATCTGCAGCCGGACAGAATGAAACTTATTTGGGCGTTCTTGGGCTAACAGAGGTAACGTTATATTTTATTAGTTTTTAAAAGTTATTCTTAATAATTTTACCCTGCAACGTTTTACTTATGTGTTGCAGTTGCGATTCCAAGCAAATTCTTCCAAACCGAATCTTAACAAATGTAACTCATGTTTTATGTTCTGCAGATTTCCCAATCTCTGATCAAATGCTGGGCCTCGCAGTTCTCTTTCCGCTCTACAATGTACAAAAGGTCAGCCACGACTCATTCACCTTATGTCTATACCTTGTAATTTGTGCTCTCATTCGTTTTCCTGAACGGAACTTACGTGCTCGTACGTTGATCTAGATTGAACGGTCAGCTGATCAACGGCGGGATGGGCGTGGTCATTCAGCGAATGGTGCCTGCAAGTGTAGCCGGGGTTCTGTTCTCCAGGGATCCAATTTCGGGAAGTTTGTCTCGTATGGTCATCTCTTCTAACTACGGATTGGGAGAGGTTATAAAATGCAAACTTTTTATCTTAATCCGTCGATGAAATAAAAGTAACACAGCTGGTGCATGAGAAAAAATAAAATGTTTCATTTGGAAAGAGAACGGTGAATTCAGCTATTTTATTTTTTGTTTAAAGCCTTTATTATCGTTATGTGAGTTTAAATGTGTTTTGATTTTGTTCTCGTTGGCCAATTTCTGCTTTTTCTTTTCAATTATACAGTACATTTTTGGTATTTTTTAAAAACCTAAATCGACTATTTTTAGTTGATCTATTTTTAGTGAACTCTCATGTTTTAATTATAACTGAATAATGATTGAATTAAAAACTCCTTTGTGAAATCATAGTCTTCGATTATACCTACAATGTTTTATTCTTGCGATACATTGCAGAGTGTGGTATCTGGAGGCGTTGACCCTGATACAATCATACTGAAAAGATCTTTCATCGACGTCCTCTCCGTCCACTCCAAACAAATGGGAACTAAGAAGACGGCGATTCAAATGACCGGTATACCATCGAAGAAAATCTGGAAACTACATTTTACGTTTTATTTGTTGGATTTAACGCGTCTAGTTCGTTTAAAAATCTAGATTGGCTATGGATTTGTGTTGTTAAGATGGCGCCGGAACAATCGAGTGCGAACTCGACAAAAGTACTTCAGACATCTGGAGTCTGTCCGATGATGACGCTCTGCGTTTGGGAGAGGTGGCTCTGCTCTTGGAGCGGAGTTGTGGGAACGCCAGAGACATAGAGTGGGCTTTCGTGGATGATCAGCTGTTTCTGCTGCAGGTTAGGTTTTTGAAATGTATGCGCACTTTAATATTGCCGAATTTTTGAAAAGTTTGACCTTGTTTGAAATCTGGAATCCTGTATACTTAGTCTCGGCCCGTGACTACGGAGAATGTCATGACAGAATTCGAAGTGCTGCACGAGTTCGACTCACCTTTGCGAACTGATCACGAGCGCTACACCACCGCCAACATTGGGTAAAATCTTTTAATGTATTAAATGTTTGTTTTAAGAAGTTTGCTTGCCCAGACGTTTTTCCATTAAAAACCAACATTCTTATTAATTCCTATTTATGTTCAGGGAGGTCATGCCAGGAGCTCTGGTTCCACTGACGGTTACGTCTATCGTGCGGGGGCAGACAATCCTATTTCAAGTTAGTTATTATTTATTTCCTAATCCTAAATTGTTCCTTTTAGAAGAAAAACAATGATCAGTCGATCCCACTAAGCTGGAATTTCGGGACCCTGTTCAAACAGTGGTTTCTACTTTTCAGATTTTGAAACACTTAACTTATTTTTTCGGGATTCGTCACTTTCTTCCAATATAATGCTCATCTCCATATTTCTTATTCAGTACCTCGTTGGCTGGAAGGTGAAGAGTCATCGCTACGACCCGACTGTGCACGAGGGCCTGGCTAGTAATTGCGGGCATCAGTTTTTCGATCGAGTGCAGGTCAGTTATGTTCACTTGAGCATTGAAGCATTGAAGCTCAATCAACGTTTTATTTGTTTAACTTCACAATTTTTGCAGCAAAAGTCTTACAGCCTGGAAAAGACCAAGGGTGCCATGAGCAAGTCCATGGAAATTGGATTCTTCGGTCGAGTTTTGGACGATCAGGATGTGGTCGATATGGCGTTAGACAGATATCGCAATCCGCCTAGAAAAGCAAAATTCACTCTTCTGAAATTTGCCACCAAGGTGAGTCGTACGACTCAAAATCTTGATATCTGTTCTCGCTAAATCACCCAACATGTCGGTATTGATTGAATGAAATATTTTATGGTTATAATTATTAACGGTTGTACCTTGCTCATATATTAAGCATGTTATATCTCGAGCAATTTAATTAATTTCAAACTTCTGGAGTCTTTACAAATTGCAACTTTTTTTGGCAACCAGGGTATGATCTCTGGAAAAAAGTTGGCTACCGCCACCCACGAACGATACCGCAACTTTTATATCCAGTCAACCAATGAACTCACCGCCAGAAATGCCTACTCAAAAGCTGGGGATCAGCTTATGGGAATTTTAAATGTAAGTAGTTTCTTTCTCTCATTCCGCCTTGCTCTCTTGATTCTTAATATCTATATTTTCCGATTACAGTGGTGTATCGGGTAGTTAATAATCTACTCCGTGAAAGTATTTGTCACGTTATTTGTCTTTCCTGGAAATAAATTTGCTCCTAAATCTTGAAAGTAATTCTATTGTGATTCCAGAAACTTTTTTTCTTGATCGTGTCAAACTGAACCATTTTTCCTAATATTTGTTAAAAAGTAAGATTTCGCACCTGAAATGATCTATATCATTTTTGCAGGTCAAGCCATTGTCATGTATAAAAATAGTGTGGGTGATACTGCTTATCTATTGGGTAAACGTTTACGTCATGCTGTGTATGGAGTTCAGCAATACATTATATACTGTACGTTATTTTATTTGTTTAGGTCACTCTTCCTCACTTGTTATTGACCATGGCTTCATCCACGTGGAATCTGTTGGTGCTAAATATCCTCGCCGGTGGCAACAATGCCGATGAGGGTGAGATATACGAAGCACTACTGAGAATCGGTCCCTTTTGTTATCTTAATGAGGATTTGTATCGAATTATCGTAGTGCGTATCGTAAATTACAATTTAAATTGTTATTTGTTCGCTAGAGTTTACGTTGACTAACTATTCCGATTTTGCCATACTAATTGGTTGCTCCAATGGCGCAGAGAGTGGCGACGTACCTTTCAGCCTCCGGGTATGAATGAATTACATAGTTTAATTTCCAAAAACATAATTTACACCAATTTGTTAATTGCGACAGCTATTGTGATATTTCTGAAGCAATTCGTCTTTTCGCATATTAAATCAGTGCGTTTTGTCAATATATGCATAGTAATATTCGTGTCAAAATTTTGATTCGAATGTAGGAATTAGCTAAATCCATTGCTCTCGAAGTGAATCCTCAGGAATTCTCAAAGCAGTCTCCAGAGGTAACTATTGTGCTCGGCATTTCCAAAATTGTCACGCTGATACCCATTCAAACAATTATTTCATAAGCTTAATTATCGTAGAAAAAATATATAGGGGTGAAAAAATAATACTAATATTTATTTTTCATTGATTCGCTTTTGCAGCAAGCGTTACAGTGGTTGCGAGAGAGCGGCGGAGATTCCTGTATAAAATTTCAGGACTTTTTGAAGCGACATGGGCATCGTGGTCTAAAAGAGGCAAGTTCTTCCATATAATCTACACAGAATCAATAGCCATATTGACCGTCGACGTCGACATCAGACAGCTATCATCATTTATTACTATTATTATCATTTGTTCCTATTTAGTTCGATGTTTTCAGCATTTCCTGGGGAATGAACAACATTGATCTGGTTAAGGTTCTCCAGGTTAGTTTTTAATTTTTTTTTTCAGGATAAATATTTTTAGGATCAACTTGTTTGGATTAAATGCATCTAATAATTTTTGTGTCTATTTAGGAGATGATTAAAACTCCGGCAATTCTTTCCGATACCTCATCTGCCAATGAGGTAGATCCCGTCGCTCTCATCAAAACGCCTTTGTCTCCGTTAAAGAAGTAGGTTTCGTTTCCACTGATGCTACTAATATTTATGTTGGGTCACTGTAGACTCTTACCATTTTCATCTTGTGTTTTTAGAAAAATGCTGTCCTACATTATGAAGAAGTGCAGAAATGGTGTCTGCCAACGGGAACTAAGCAAGGTGCCGATTCGTTTCGCTTATTAAGGTTAGTCAGTTTTTAAACGTCAGCTTTCAATAACTTAATTAATTTTTCGTTTCAGTCGATGCTGATCAAGTTTTACGACAGCTATCGAATTGCCTATCGACATCTGGCAGACTTGATGGTCAAAGAGGGTTTCCTTCCGGATCCGAATTTGCTATTTTTTCTAACCTTTGAGGAGATTGGAATACTGCTAGAGACACGATCAGCCAAGCTTTTAAGAAGGTGATTTTTTCATTTAAT
>JAQGBY010005798.1:0-14076 GCA_034698785.1 Mycogona germanica | reverse complement strand
AGTACAATCCATCAGTTGCTGTGTTTATCTCGTGTTGGTCGCGGATATTTTATTTCTTTGGAAATCTTCTTAAATATTATTCACGTGTTTCCGCATCATGACGAGGATAGCCGAGCGAAGCGGGTCATTTCTCTAGTATACAGAGTATTTATATTTCAAATGATTAAAAGCCTTTCATTCCAATGAACTTCTAATTTTACTCTAATGAAATAACGTTTCGAGATAACATTTACATTAACGAAGAACCAACCGTTAGGAAGTTTATTTAATTAGTAGGTTAATTCTTCGTGTGTATTTAAATGTACAGACCACTCTTGGTGCAGCCTTCTAAAGTAGGTGAAATGCATAAGCATAAATACACCAAACGTGGATAGCTCGGATTCAAAAGAAACATTCGATGTGGTTGTGGGTGTCATTTGTCTGACCGAAATCTGCTGTTGTGTGTGTGTGTGTGTGTATGTGAGGGGTGGGGTTACTGAAGTATCATAGCGACTATGTGTGTGTGTGTGTGTTGTGGGAGATGGGGATTGAGGGTGGCGCGAGATTCATCCTATCGGGGTGGATCCAATCCTCCGTTTGTGTAACACGTGTTGCGCTAATACTTATTGAAAACACGCTGGTCCAACAATAAGCTCGTTTCCCTGGCTCCGGCGGATCACGAGGTGTTGCTCACAAAAGCGTCAAAGTAAACACTTTTACCAGCACATTTGAAAGGCGAGAGGGAACGAGAGAGAGAGAGAGACAGGGAATCCGGTGCACTTGCATTTACTGTTTATTAGAACGCTAGTATTCTCCGGTACCGTTCGATTTGGAGGTGGTCACCGGTTTGTGAGCAATCATAGCCACAACAATTTGGAGTTCTATAAATAAAACTTGAAACGTAATTAATCCAATCTAGATAAGAGGAGATAACACTGTAGAGTGCCGTCTACAGTCCATGATTTGGAATTAGTACGACTCGTCGTAGCGTTTCATGGCATTTGTACACGGATTAATTATTTTAGAACCACGTGGTTTTTAGAGCAAAAAACGAGGGGGGTGCCTAGTGCACATTAGTGCCACTGGAGCGCCACTTGGACCTCCAACCCTTATTTAACTAACCAGCTGTTTTCGATGACGATTTCACCTCTCTCTTTTCCCCTTTGCCTGTTTTTCGTTGCTTTTTATTTTGGAATTCATTGTAATTTCGCAGCCATCGGATTTGGTCGCACATACCAGTGCGTGTGGTCAATTTCGAGGTGCTCTAGTTCTATTTTCTAATTTATTTTTAATCATTCAAAAGACAGCTGATGATCGCAGTGGTGTGTGTTTGAAACCGGTGCTGTCTACCTTGGGTAATTATAAATAATTTTCCACGGGAGATGTGGATGTGGTAAATTTTCTGATGTGAATCGTCATCGTCTTATCTGTAGCGTCGGTTCCCACGGTTTTCTAGTTTAATTTTTTCATTTTAAATAATAGCTTACTATTATATTAGAAGAGTTATCGCCAACTCTTGTTCGTGTATTTTCGTCCGGCCTGTCCTGGGCACAACCCCCATGTTTATTTAATTAAATTAAGGATTTTCAGGATTATAATTTATAATTTTTACAGAAGTCGAAAAACGTGAATGAATGATTGCAATTAATTTTCCAAATACGGAGTACCTCATAGAAAAAGAGATAAAGAAAACAATTAAATTAAGGTAAGACTCGTCGTAGCGCAGTTGGTTTAGCGACTGACTAGGGTTTGGCGGTCCTGGGTTAGATTCCTGGCGCGGGCTCTCGATTATTCAATCCCGGGGTACTGGTGAAAATGTGCCCCTCACATAGTGCCTAAACACCAAGAGGGGCACAGAAACTGCTGTTGTGACATACGCTTTAGTGAATTAAAAAAAAATAATAATATTTTCGGTTTGTGTCGAAATTGTCTTTCTGCATGCGCAAAAGAAAACTCTTTTTCTATGAGGTACTCGATCCTTATTTGGAAAATTAATTGCTAACATTCATTCACGTAGAATTTGTTTTTCGACTTCTGTAAAAATTATAAATTGTAATTAGCTGTGCATTTTGGTCTTTCAAATTTGATTCTCAACATCAAATTACGTCATTTCCGCATGCGCACAATCCACAATTCCACTCAATCAATGATTTTGAGGGAAAAGTGCATTTTCGTCATGAATTTGACTGAAATATCAAGTTGAGGAATCTACTTCGATTTATGGTCGCCTCTGAGTCACCAATTTCAGCATTTGAGAATCACTGCACCCACGAAAAAGGCACAATGATGCCCGTTTCAGCTGTTTCAGCGAAATACAATTTAACTGATATTTGCAAAAATGACATTCACTTACCTCGCTATGCTCAATCATAATCTATGAAACTCACAATTCTACTACATTTATTTACAAATAATTGTAACTATTTTTTTGGCGGATTATGACGGGAGTCTGCGACTGTGCGTAGCCAGTCGATGAGATTTCTGCAAATACAAAACTATTTCACTATAATTGGCACTGCACAAGATGGCCGCGCCCATCATGGTATCTAGCATTTATAACATTCATTGTTGGTTTTTATACAAAAGCGCTTTTAAAAAGCGGCACACAAAATCTCGATATTACCAAAATTCGCCAATTCGATCATAAAATCGACATAATCGAGTGGCTTGATATTATCGATACAGACGATAATCTTTTTACGAATTTTCGGTGAAATTCAGAATTTCATCATCGACTTGGTAATGACGAAAATACGGATTTTCAGAAATCCTCAGTTGATCACTTGATTTTCTCAGAAGTTGCTCCGAAGTTGATTTTGATTTTGAGAAGGACCAAAATGCAGCCTCATAACATATAATTTTGTTACAATATATTAATCTTTTAAGATTCCTGCACCTCCAAGTCGCCACCGACTAGGGGGGGGGGGTGGAGTGCTACCTTGCTCAGGAAGAGAAGGGTGGCGGGTGCACGGTGTTGTTCCCCAGAGTTTGGGGACCTCCATGCACCGGGTGTGCTGCCATGGTCACCACTAGGTGGCAATCATGGCGCCAGGTCAGGTGATCCTTTCACGAGGTCACTTGACCGACCCACCGAGCAAGATTTTCTCTGTTTCCGGGCTCTCTCCCTAATTTGCTCTAGTAACGTTTACCAGCCCAACTTCTGTTGCCCTCTGTTGGCGCTACAGAAAGGTTTTTTGATTCCGTGACAAATTATTTTGATATTTTCACATGCCCAGATTGCATTTTTGCCCATGCATCACTAAAAGAATTCAAAAAACCAAGTCACACCACTCTTGGTATCACCGCTTCATTTAAGAAATCGCTCTGTTGCATATTTGCATATTTATATATTTGTTTTTGCATATTTGATAAAACATTTTGTGATTTACTTAAAAATATGTTAAACATGCGGTATGTTTTGGCTCGACAATTTTTTTCGCATCATTTTTTGTGATTATTTTTACTGATCAGGTATCGGCTCCCTGGTGGGAATAAATTTATATAAGTTTTTATAATACAGTATATAAAACATATATTTAAAATGGACGTGTGCAGGGCGTCGGTAGCCGAAGGTTTAACGGTCAGGTTAGCTTCTTATTCCCAGTCGTAGTCAGTTATTTCACCGAAATAATTGTGGGTTTCAATTACGAATGACGTCAGTGGAGTAAATGGTTGTTTCAAAACTAATAATGCAACCACCATTTTTCCCCCTGACCAAATTTGACCCGTGAGAATTTCGCGGCTCATCCATCTCAGTTCCTTATTTCAAACTTCCTCATTGTTTTACATCACGAATCTCTGTGGGCTCGTGAATGTTTGGGCTAAACAGGTTCGCGTCAGGAATTTCGCTGACCGTATATAGCATAAAAAATAATAATATTTTCGTCCGCCAAAAAATTTGGAATTCTCGAACAAATTACTTTCGAGCCACATGAAAATAATCTTGTGTTGGTTACGTCTTTTTCTTTTTGCTGCAGCCATAGACTCGTGCAGTGCCCTATTTACAGTCTGACGTGGACACACATGAAGAACGCAGAGTTATCGGTTCGAATCCCGTGTTGGACGGAACACAGGAACAGATTAGTTTCTGTGTTCTCGCCCAATCTGACGGCATGTCTGGCCTTTGAACAGCTATCAAAAATATTCGAGACCCCATGTTTGTTTGGTTCGCAAGAGTGCCACCTCAGTTTTTTCCCCCAACGCGTTTCATCTTTATCGCCGAGCACAAAGAACGCGTTATGTTATGGCGGCTTCCGTGATGACTTTTTTTCCACTGTTCAGAGGGTGAGGGAATATGAATTGGATACGCGGGGTCAGCATCATTTTCCTTCTGGACACGCTGTACATCATTTGTTGGTAAATCTGATGTATACGCGGAATGGGCGCGGGGTCGTTCAACCTTGCTCCTGCGGGGGGCCAATGGTGGTCTGCTCAGGGTGCGGCCACCATTCAGTTAATCGTTTAAGATAAACTTGTCACAACCCAGGTGTTGCTCCCAATTTCGGCATTCGTTTGTTTTATTTCCAAAATATAGAAGTAGATTACCACTATTCGTTAAACTTTCACAAATTCGATTCGATGAATGTCATAATTCGATGAATTTTCTTGGTCGTAGTGGCTGTGCTGTTGATGAAATGCCTTTCCATTTTATATTACTACACGTATTTGTGATCGGAATAAAATCACATCCCATTGCAAGGCATTTCATCAACTGCACAACCACTACGACCAAGAAGATTCATCGAATTATGACATTCATCGAATCGAATTTGTGAAAGTTCAACGAATAGTGGTAATCCACTTCTAAATCTAGACGTTCTGCGCCAGTATAACTCACAAGAGAAGTTATACGCAACAATTCAGTTCCAAAATATGAAAATAATTCCATAGAACGAACATAATAGAGGCCTAAACTAGACACATGTGTGTGTATCAATCATGGAGTTGGCAAACACCTACAGCTTCGGTGTACTGCGGAGAAAGTCTAGATTATGTCACCCGCATGTTTTGTAATGCAACAGCTCCTCGAGTCGAATATTAGTGAAGCAGAGTCATTGACCGACTCCAAAATTCCGTTTCTCATTCGTTTTGCAAAGGAAATTGATATGACTGCGTTGACCTCAACTCGGTAACTTAACCCTGCTTCAGCGCGATTCGCATGCCCATGGAACAAGCCAGGATAATAAATTTCTCCTCCATCCTTACCTTAATGAATAACAACTCAGCACCACATTATTCGAAACTATCACTAATAGTTTTTTTTTAGACTATCGCCTATCACTATGTGGATGCGATTTCGGTAGTTCTAAAGTCATCCTTGCTTTTGTGTCGTCAAAATTCACATTCCCTAATTTCCCCCAATTGCAATCTCATATCAAACCTTCCGCCTCTCAGTCCTCCAATATTATTTTCCTCAACATTCATAACTCGTCTCGCCGTCCATAGACTCTGCGATATTTCTGTTATCATATCTCATGAACGGAACAGACTTGAAATAAGTTTCTATGTCCTTACAATTTGCGACACTACATCCATTGAAAATTTAATGGCGCTGCTATTCACGTCGTTGGTGATGATGAACTCTCGAATCACAGACATAAAGGACCAACTTTGTTTTGTAGCAAAACTAGAGAAATTACCCGGCTTCGCCCGGAATCATTTTACGGGAAAGGCTAAAAACCTGGTAAGCCTCCTCAACAAACATTTTGCTAAGTTGACGACCATCTTTGATGTTGTGACGTCATTAGCATCGTCGCTCATTTAACCATCCCGCCTTTCAGATCGATCTAAGTGCCGTCACGTATATCTATTTCCCCCATCCAACATGTGACCACTTAATCTTAACCGTAATGTTAAGACTCGACTCGTCGTGGCGCAGTTGGTTTAGCGACTGACTGTGGCTCGGGGGTCCCGGGTTCGATTCCCGGCACGGGCTCTCGAAATTTTCGATCCCGGGGTACCCTCGCACAGTACCTAAGCACCATGAGGGGACGTAAAGCCTGTAGTGCGGTTGACTACAGTTGATTGGGAAATAAAAAATAAAAAAATGACGGCAGCTGGGTCAAGGCCATGCACGTCAAGTTGCAAAACGGTCATAGCCCTAATTTTTTCTTTATAAAATTAAAATGTAAATAACGAAACAACAGAAAGACATAAAATAAAGTGGAAAGATCTCGGAATTTGTTGCGCTGTATATCCAGGGTAAATTTCATGACGCTGCGTTTCTGAGCTCAAGAATCACAACCAGAAAATCATATTGTATTATAGCTTACTTAGGTGTAGATTTAGTAAATAAAATAATTAAAAGGGGATGCTGGACTCATCCAAAAAGAACTGGCGACGAACGTGAGACAATTAAATCGTGAACAGCAAAATTGAATGGATCAGCGTTCCAATAATCACACAAATTTGTCACGAATATACAAATTTACGTAATAATGAGGTAAAAAATTACATAACTTACATTTACGTCACTATTACGTAAATTTGTATATTCGTGATTATTCACCTTTCTGTGTTTAATTGTTTTACGTCTGTTCAATTTTTACAATATTTGTGATTATTGGAACGCTGATCCATTCAATTTTGCTGTTCACGATTTAATTTTCTCACGTTCGTCGCCAGTTCTTTTTGGATGAGTCCAGCATCCCCTTTTAATTATTTTATTTAGTCAATAACCCCTGGCGTCCCTCACAATACATTTTATCTAGATTTAGTAGATTTAGTTTGCTGAAATTACAATTTTTTTAAGGTTTGCAACAACCCAGACTCGATTCAATTATCTCGAATTGTTAATCTGAAACCTGGATCCAAAGTAAATTTCGAAAGAAGAACATCAAGTTAATCGCAGACGTCAACTAGATTATACACCCCCGAGTTGTAGTGGTGGGAGGGGGGCGATCGCTGGGAAGTCGGAAGAAGGAAGGAGATAGATGCTGTTTAGGTTTGCGCGCAATGTCTTGGTTTGGTCCGCAGATAAGAGAACGAAGTGATGATGAGCCAAGTGGCGAACTCCATTTCCTGCGTGCGGGGCACACAACTCTATTGTCTTACCACAAAGCAAGTGTCACCGCTTTGATCGTTGCCCAAAGGGATCCAAGCGCGCTCCACTGTTCGTTCCCACGTCGGCCGTCGCTTGTCGGGGGGCGCTGGCGACGGCAAGAGGAGGTTGAACTAGACGACACCTGGATACGCAGTAAACATTTCGCTTTTATTTCAGCTTTTAAAAATAGGCAATCTCGCTTACAAAGACACACGTGTGTGCACAGTGGAGGAAAAAGGGGAATCAATTCGTTTCGGAGGACCATTCAACTCTTCTACTGTCGGGTCGAAATTATTACGGAATGTGTCGTCCGTGTTGAATATAGCAGTGTTACGACAGACGGGCAAGATCTTTTGTCCGTCACTCTCTCTCTCCCTCTGCTTCTCGACTAATTGAATTGCATTTCAGTGAAGAGCCGGAGTCGAGGCCCAGTCAATGGCAGGGTGTCAAGACATCTACGTCTGCGATTCACTGTCACAGGACGAGTTCTCTTCTCGGACAGCTGAGAACGGCACAATAGAAACGCAGAGGACAATATTGGAGCTGGAATGGGCTGGGGTCAATGCACTCGCCAACACATTGATCAGGATCACTGTTTAAAGCAACACGATTTATGGTTTTAATCGCGCAAGAATACGAGCGTCCATTAACTGGCCAGATCAAAAACTTGTGCCCCGCGGCAAATACAAATAATATAGGAAAATAATGAAGGATAAGAATAAATTATCGATACAGGAATGTACTCCTGGTTCACCTTTACACACGTTTTGGATTGGCAATCTCAGATTCTAGTCAATATTATTTTTCTTGTACTTTAAATGTCGTTCGCATTTATAGTTAAGATCTCAAATGTCGAACGCGCTCCTTCACTACTATTTTCAGCCAAATAACTGGTACGAGATTAACAGAAATGCAAAATGCTTTCCGAAAAATACAATGTATGAGTGAGAATGTTATTTAACCAGGTATCCAGATAAATAAATTGGTTTGCTATTCCGCTTCATCGTCAAGTTCGTCAAAAGAAGTAGTTAACTAAATTCGTTTTTTCCCCCCAAGTTCCACTTACGATGTCATTGCTGTTGGGGTGTAGGAGTTGAAAAAAAGGTTTGCTCTACGCGCAGAAATCGACTCATTCCACTTTCGTGATCAAATCCTGTGATCAGACAGAATGAGCTGTTTTTGTCACATCCCAGACGTTAGAGTCAATGCTGCCAGAGGTTCCACAAACAGTGGATTTGTTTTCATAATTCCGCGTGTGGGTGCGCGTTATTTTCGTCGCCAATAGCGCGTTTCCGCCACTCGGGGTGCGCTCGAACGTACGACGCGGCCTTGCCCACCAGTCGCACAAATTCGGCTGCGTCGAACTCGTAGTTGGTGAATTTGGCGTGAGCGCCCTCTGTCGGGTGATGACCCTACAACAAAAACGGGAAACGGAAATTGCTCAACTTTCAAAACATTCAAAGGAAATAAATAGCAAAACCATATGATGACAGTGGATTTTACAATTCCATATAAAATACGAGATCGCACTTTTTTTGTTCCAATCAACTGTAGTCAACCGCACTACAGGCGTTCTGTACCCCTCATGCGAGAGGCACGTCCGGTACCCCGGGATGGAAATTTTCCAGGGCCCGGGCCGGGAATCGAACCCGGAACCGTCGAGGCAGTCACTTCGCACTTCCGATAAAGTGGAGCTGTGCTCGACAATGGCCACCCTATTGAGTGATAGGTGTGACGCCGTACCTTGTCCTGAGGCTTCAATTTGCCAAGCTTCTCCCACGTAAAGTACTTGACGCCTTTCAGGCGAGCCAAATCCTTGTAGCAGCCTTCATCTTCACAATTATAGCTGAGCGCAATAACAAAAAAGAAAAACACGAGTCAAGTTCAAAATTACAATAGAAATCAGTTTTCTGGTCGCTATTTGCATAAAGTCCACCCGCTCCATCAATGCCTCACAGGTGGGGTTGCCGGCGCCCACCGCTTGGCGGCGCCCTGCTAGACGCTACCAAATTATATTTACGAAGCTGGAGACGACAACAACTTTTTTTTCAAGAGCGAGTAAACAGTTTTAATAATTGCAGAAGGAGGCGCTCTTATTAATAGCCACAAAACCACGATGAGCTGTTTAAATTTTTTAATTCCCAGGATCGCCATTAAAAACTATAGAATGCTGGAAAACAATGACATCATAGACTTGCCATTCAAGAAAATCTCATAGATTTACACAATCTTTATTATCTCACTGCTTTGAAACTATAATGATGACAGGGAAAAAATTATTATTACTAACTATTAACGGACATAACGGGTAACCTCAAAACTGAATGCTAGGTTATCAAATGGTGTATCTGGGAATACAATTTTATTTTTATGGCTAATAAGCACGAATCTCGATCTGAAGTATGTGTGATGTAATGGTAGTGGGTTAGGTTTTACTTACACTTCGAAAACAGCTGCCCAGTCGGGTAGGAAGAGCGTGTGGGTTAGTCCTGCGCCGTGAATGCCCACCAGGATGTCCGAATTGTGCGCGATCTGAAATCGGGTCCAATGATTTTGAATTGTAGAGGAAATAAATGATTACTTTGTTAGTAATGCTATAAATGTGACCGTTGACCGTTAAAATGCACATAAATTAAAATTTGACAGTGGATAACGAGTAGATGTATATTTGCTCGTTATCGTTTATGTATACAGATATACAGAAGATCTATTCATAAAAATTCAAATAATCATTGCCATCCAAGAAAATCATAATTTACGCCTATAAAAAGATAAAGTTAAAAATAATTTGCGAACATCAAATACTGTCTTTTAATTACTTTACAATCTGGTAATGCATTTGTAGTGGGCGTCATTTAAAAAAAATATGTTAGCGCTGTCACTTACACGAAGCTGCTCCAGAAAATCCATATTCCTGAAATGATAAATGAATTAAAAAATATTAATTTTCAAGAATCAATAATCAAAACCATATACAGGTATTTACGGTTCCACGTCTGGACTAACACAGTTGGGTAGAACATGAATGGCGTTAGATGGGATAATGAGAAAAAGTTTCTTTGAATGATGCGCTTGAAATATTGGCCTCTTGAACAGACAGAGCCACTCAAGATGACTAGACACAGTTACTACGCGTTGTACTAGAGAAAAATAGCTCGCTTCACTCGGCTGCCCCCGTCATGGTAGCGCAAATATTTTAAAACTGCGTCATTGCAATGTTCTCAAACGTTTGACAATTTAAATATCTAATCTCTTCATAGCGAAAATGTATTTTCTTCCTATTTTGTGAAATATTAGGTATAAATTGAATCATAATTAGACATTCGGGATCTAGTGTGGAAAATGTTGTTGGCATTAATGGTAGCACGTGATTGGCACTCGAATGTTCAGCGCCATTTTGGTCAAATGGAGGCGCCATATTGGGATTTTCAGTGCTTAAAACTTCAAAGGCCGATATCTCGAGAAATAATCAAAATCGTGATCTGAAATTACTTGCGCTCAACTGCAAATTTGCGGAACAGCTCAATTTTTATTTGATTTCGTCAAGCAGTTCGAAATGCCAAGGCTGATAGTTATTTACAGGTTTACTCTGTAGAACTCCAATAATAAACAAATAATCTTAACATAGATTACAAATCCGAATTGTTGATTTAAAAATGTATACATTATGTAATTGCATAAGTAACAAAAAGGAAATGTAGTAAAAAAATTGACTCCACAAAATGATCTAGAAAAAATTGGAAGAATTGTTACTTTTGCGTGATTATTTATGATTCAATTACATAATGTATAACTTTTTTAATTAACAATTCGGATTTGTAACTTAATACAACTGACCTATAAACATAGGTCAGCTGTATATTTTTGGAGTTCTACAGAATAAACCTGAAAATAAGTTTGGTTTTTAATCTACGACCTCTTATTTTGATCCTCGTCCAGAGTTTCATTTCTATTCTATTATTATATATACGGTAGATTCGTATAAACACGCACATGTATTGTGCACTGACAGATGATGTAAAATAAGTAAGTCTCCTCGTTTCACAATGTGTCTGTGATTGTGTGTGGCTCCAAAAAAGGTTTTACGTGAACGAGCGTGGAACTGCGATAGATAAATAGTGCTGATCGATTTTTAAGCGATTCCCTCATACCGGGTACTGCCTGAGGGTGAGACGGAAAGGGAGGAGGTAAAGGGGTTGGAGAATGATGCTGAATGATGCCGAAGTAGAGTAGCCCAGAAGCGCCACTGGAGGGATTACTCGTATGTACTGGTTGATGCGGCCTACCAGCTGCTCCTCTATTAATGAGTTACGTTGCTGGCACATGTGGAAGCCGAAATAGGGTTAGGGATGTGATGTTTTGGGGGGGATGTGATCAAGTATACAAAATTATCCTCTCGAATCTCCAACTGTTGTGAATAACACTGCGTCAGATTCAGTCCCTTATCGATGAGATACTCGATGTACCCACGGAAACGAATACACGAGAAACCGATCCGGGAATCGAACCATGGGTTGTCGTACAACACCCCGTAAACGTTGTCAATTTAATAACTGCTTCATGTGTCAAATTACTTAGGGTATTCCTTGCTGGAATGATAAGTTAGGATCAGGCGCAGATTTAATGAACATCTACTGTGTATGTTTGTACGACTCGTCAAGGCGCAGTTGGTTAACCCTTTAACCGGCAAGCCCGAAGATATCTCGGGCAAGGAAATCCGCATACCAGCACGCATCTCGAAGATTTTGCATTTTCACATTTCAAAAATCCGTGGCAAAAATCTACCCATCACAGAGAAATGCAAAGCACATGATTGGATAGAGCGGAAAACGTAGATATCATGAGACATGCGCATTTGCCGGGTCGGTTGCGCCATCTAGTTTTTAGATCCGGCAACATTTTTGCGTGAGAGGCCATTTCCAATGTCTTCCACATTTTCGAAAAGTGCGATTTTGGGAATGCCATCTCTTGCAAAAACAAAGATGCACAAGCCAGCAACTGCTGGACCATCCAGAATTGTTCTGGAAGTGTCGGGAAGTGACAGTAAAAGTGATGTGAGTGCCGGGGACGAGCTGGAGGAGTCATCCAGCAGCTACAATTCCAGTGAATTCGGCAATAGTGACAGTGACAGTGTGGATATGTCCAATGTGCACGTTTGGTGTTTGGTGGGGCCTGGCTCCACACCCCTGCCGCCATTTCCGTTCCAGGAGGTGCCAGGTCACAGCTCCAGCATCACGGATAATTTTGATGCTGGATAGGACCCCCTGGACCTGTTCAAAGTGTTTGTGCACGCGAAAAATGGTGCGCAAAATTGTGCAGGAGACCAACAAGTATGCTGGTCAAAAGTTGGCCAGCAGATCACTGGCACCCAGCTCCCGGTTCTGGCGCTGGACAGACATGACCACGGACGACTTCTGGATCTGGCTGGCCCTAGTGATCCAGGAGGGGGTGATCCAGAAGCCAACCACCGAGATGTACTGGTCCAGCAATGAGCTGGTCAAAACTCCCTTCTTCCGGTGCTACATGTCTGAGTGCCGGTTCAGTATGATCACCAGGTTCCTGCACTTTGTGGACAATTTCACCATCCAGCAGGAGAAGGACCACCCCTGCTGGAAGAAGTGAAAACGAAAGACTTTCGTGATGTGTGGTTAAGCATAGCTTTCCATGCTCGAGATGCTTTTGGGCTTGCCAGTTAAAGGGTTAAATAAATGTGCACAGGCGGTTGGGGAAAAAATGTTAATCAATCCCTTCAAATCAGGAACATGGATATTTAAATGGAAGTTGAACTAACTGCAGGGCACATGAAATCCGAACACCGGAAAATTGATCTGTAGGATTTGCCAAATATGATTTAGATGATGACCAATTTCTTTGCTCCAGTTTCCCCTTCCAGTGTTCCCATGCTCTTCCCATCTACTTGTACTGTACATGGATTAAGTGCCATCGAGTTTTTTTTTTTTGTTTTTTTTTGTTTCTATCAACTGTAGTCAACCGCACTACAGGCATTACGTCCCCCTCATGGTGCTTATGCACTGTGCGAGGGGGAACGACCAGTACCCCGGGATCGAAATTTTCGAGAGCCGCGCCGGGAATCGAACCCTGGACCGCCGAAACCACAGTCAAGTTGGGATGCCATACATACTTTGACAGAAATTGAGCATTGAAATTGACTCTATCTTCCCCCAAGTTAATCCTGTCTTAAGTTAACACATGATAAATTCATTCAAAATTTAGTGATCTGAAATAGTTTCTTCTTTCGCCATCAGGATCACATTCATTAGCTTGGTTTCAAATCCAAGTTATTGTTGGTGAAGAGCACCCTCTGCCTAGTTGTCTCCATCTAGAGGGGCCTTAAGCACCACCTTGTGAGCAGTTTTAGTACTGCATGTAGCACTCCGCATGTGGCACTGTGAATGCTGCAGTGCTTATTATTGTGTTCCGTTTAAAAATGTTGTACTGAGCAGTTATATTTTCAGTGCTAAATAAATTCAGTTTTCTTTATCATTTTTGGAACTGTGTGTAATTCATCAGGTTATGGGCCCAGGACAGTGAGTGTGTAAAAATAACTGAAGTTTTGTTTTGGACTGGAAAAATAAGAGGTATTTATTGGGTGGCACCACAAGCCTCACAGGACAACAAATAGGCCTAATCCCAGAAGACTGTTTAAATTGGACATCAAGTGCATACTTGGCAAAATGACACAAGTGCACACTTCAAGGCCCGGATTGCTAGGTTGCAAAGCTGACAAAAGTTAAAATTTTCTCAGTGACAGTTTACGCTATAAGTATTAAATTTAATTTCAGTGTTAATTTTAATAAAGTTATCGACAATAAACAACTTTATCGACAATAAAGTTGTCAGACCATGGCAACAAATTCAACCGGCTTGATGAGACCAACTATGCGCAGTGGATAGTCTACATGGAGGTGATGCTGAAGCGGGAGAAGCTGTGAAAGTTCGTCCAGCAGTCATAAAGCAGAGTAGAGACATAATGCTAGATAGTATAGCGGCAATAATCCGAAAGTTACAGAATAATACGACGAAAGGAACGATAT
>JAQGBY010005797.1:0-14080 GCA_034698785.1 Mycogona germanica | reverse complement strand
CACATAGGGCCTAAGCTCTGAGAGGGGTACAGAATCTTCCTGTTGTGATCCGTCACTTCAGTGAATTAAAAAAATAATAATAATAATCGATATCAATATAATTTTTATTAAATTAAATTTCGACATTATTTACCGATAACGATGATTTCTTAAGTTGTGATAAAGTAGCAAACATAACAAACCAACATACCAACAAAATCAGCATTTTGTTGTTGATCTTGGAGCTTTAAAATTATTAAAGGCTGTTTCCAACAGCGGTATTTTGATTCAGATAGTGTCTTTGTTCAAATTTAATGTTTTTTTAGTGCATTTGACATGGCATTTGAAATCACTTACATGCTCTTGTGGTCTCCGATTTTGATTCAATGTCTAAACGTCCCTTGCTTGTACGTAACTGTTGCAGAATGCCTTTGTTGCAATCATTTTTCCACGTGACTCAAAAACTGTGTTTTATTGAATAAGATGATAGAGAAACCAGTGAAATTGAAGATCGTCAGTCGTTTGCCTCCAAAACAAGACATCATTTAACTTCTACTTATGGAATTTGGGAGACTGTTTTTTTTTAGTGATACACTGTATATGGCGGCACACGTTTTGGCCGTGATAAGCCAATATAAGAGATGCGCTTGGATCGGGGTTTTGGCGTGATGCGCACGGTGGGCGTTCTGTGAAATGCACTTTTACGAGGCCAAGTAATTCCGTTCTCCACACATGCGTTAAAACGCCTGTCTTCGCGGGTTGAAGGTTATAAAAGCGGGCAAACTGTTTTATCAAGGGTGTCCAGGTAAACCGGTAAAGCCAGCTCTATAGGAGGACAAGAGGGGGGAGCAACGAAAGAGATGCCGCACGAACATCAACAATCGAGACAAACGCGGCCAAAAAAAAGATATCCCGAGCATAAACCTAATCTGCGAGTGCGATGCAGTTTCAATCTTGAAAGTGGAATTTATTTTTTAATATATTTATTAAATAAATGGTGGTACCGCGGTGCTGTCAGATACGTTTACTTCCTTCCCCCAGCAACGTTTCTGTAGCGGGCCTGATCTGTTCGAAAAGTTTTGCATCAAAGGAGTTTATTTGTTCGAATTGATGGAGGGTAGACTTTTTGTACACACTGTATTTTATTTTTATTGGCAGCGCGCATGGTCGAAAACAAATTTGCGAATGGGTAGGATGAGATTCCAGTGATTGGTTTTCAGAATTAAATGCGTTCCCGTACATTTCGATTTCCCAACAAAAATAAAAATAGGTTAATGTTGACGATTCACCTTTCACTCACACTCGCTCCATTTTTGTCGTATTAGGCTCATATGCCTACGTTGAGCTAATTGAAACTACATCTTATTGCCCGAAGGGCCCGACAAAAACATTCGTTCGTGAAAGGAGAGAGAGAGAGAGATGTTCCTGATTAACTATGATATACGGGCATTACGTAATACGCGAGCTGCATTACGCATTAATAAGCGAGTGAAGTTACCTTGAAGGAAGCGCATGAATAATAGATCGCGAATTTTCTTCGTCGTTTTGAATAGAGTCCACCTTCCGGGCATTTTTCTCGATTTAATCGCTCTTGTATTGGAGGAAGAGAAATAATCACTCTTACGTTGAACTTGCGTTTCGCAAGACAGTCTCATTCATCTTTTCGACCTTGTCCTACGACCTACTTGTGGTTCAAAAGTAAGCAAAACATAGCTTAATTATGATATAGCATACGAGGCAATAGATTTTTATCTAAACCGGAAGCAATTATCAATATCGATAGAGCAAAATCAACTTGCCAGCATAGATAAACAAAATTGCCAATGTATTTGTGTCTTTCAAGTAGCTCATCAATTGCAAATTGACCCTTTTATTATTGGAATTGAAGACAATTTGCCTCTTTCTTTCCCCTATTTGTTCATAGGCTGATGTAGCCCCTGAATTATAAAAAATGAACATCTATCCTGCCGAAAGATGTCAGATTGTGTTCCGAGATTCAGTGTTCGAATCCCGGTTCAGCTGAATATTTATTAATTTAATTTGCGTTCTCACGGTGCGTCTCAAGAAATGTGTGATAGGTGACGATATTTTGTTGTCTGATGAGCCGATAAAAACTGCGTGCCATTGTTCATCATGTCGGATTTAACTTCCGGTTTGAAGTCTCAAGAGGGTAAAATAGTTCTGAAATGGTGTACACAGGATCACTTAATTATCCATTATTCCGATTGGTTGCTTTGAACAATCGAGCATGGGGCATCTCCATGACCAGCCAAAAGCATTCACAGGGCGACATTGTTTTCTGAGTTCGCTAAAATTAGCGTGCGGCATTGGCAGTGCTGCGTAACTTAAGTTACGAGACAAGACATATATATAAGCAAGGTGCTGCCGAATTTCGCCACACAAAAGACAACAGACAGCGAAAGCGCTCTCTCTATCTTCATGGACGGAACCCTCGCTAGATAACGGCGGCAGCGGTTGCGTTATTACTGGGTCAACCCGCTTAACATCTTGGCGAGCAATATCCATTGAAGTGCGCCAAAGTGTCGGCTCACACACGTCTGACAACAACAAAAAATGAGGAAAATCCGTGCAAAATGGAGTGTGACACTAGTCGACGAAGTGTCTTATTTTTTTACTTCTGAACGATGAAGTTGTTCATTACAGCTTTGAGTGCTAAAGCGAGTCGTAGACGATACAACTAATTCCATGGAACATTATTTTTTATAGCAAACCTGGAGACGTTCCAGGAGTACGTGTGTGTTACCAATTTTGCATAAACATTCACAACATGATATTTCAGTTAGTATTTTTTGGTAACATAATCCTTTCATTATACGAGTTGTACATGGTCGTTCAACTTCCCTACGCGGAGATGTAATTACACCAACAATGAAACGTTTAACGATCAAGGTATGTATTTAAATGGCTGCCCGACTATGAGATGCAACTTTCGTTTATATAGGTGTAAACAAATGCCAATACCGAGTACATGCCAAGTGTATAATAGAAACGAAGAAACAATTAACTAAACAGAAGAGAACGTAATGAAGATAGAGCTAAAAGGAGAACAGTATATAGTGTAGTTTGAATGTGTTCCGACCGTTGGAACCAGATTCTCGGAAAACCATGTGGGCCATATTTTTGGTTTTCCAAAATTCCCCGTTGACGTTTATCACTTTTGAACGAGTAATTAGTTACGCAAGCTGCTTTGAAGTTGTTGTCGGGTGTTCGTGGAGCTCGGGTGCGGCGCAGATCGCTTCATACGCTCCCGGTATGCAAATTCAGTGCGCAGTAGATTCTCTCTCTCTCTCTCTCTCTCTCTCTCTTTCTATCCGCCATACCGATTTTAAAGTAGCACCCCCCAGGGATCAGACTGCGCAAACCCCTCGCAGGGGCTTTACTGAGCGAAGTGAAATATATTCAGACGATGAGCTCTCTATAGCGGTTATTGTGGGCGTCACCTAGGTACGATTATACAGTTGTGCCCACCGCAGAACCTGTGATTTCGTAATCAAAATGGCCGCCACATTGGATGAGCGCATCACTATTCCGGAACATTGCACATCGTTCAAGTGTTAGCAATAACATTTACTTGACTCGGAGAAGCGCTACGCTAACTGTACATTTAGCGTTTTAAATATAACATCGCCACCTGGGACTAATAAACTTATATCAAAGAAAAATATGATGCACCCATGGAAAAGAATTTTTGAAAAACATAATACATTAATTAAAACTGTGATAAAAAATTGCTGGACACAATTCAGGTGACGAGTAGGAATAAATCGATTTAATCCATTTACAGACTCCGAATACAGATTATAACAGATCAAAAATAATAACATGACATTGATTAAAATTGATACTGAGAACGATTATTTTAACTACTCAGACATTACAAATGATGGTAGTTGTTCGTAGAAAATCGTGATATAATTTGAATTTATTGAATTGTGTCCAGCAATTTTTTATCACAGTTTTATATAAGTTATCCCCGGTGTCTCAACTATTTTTGGATAATACATTATATTTTATTCCATTTGAATTAAGAAAGATGTAATCAAAAAGTTAAAAAAGGCTTTCACACAATCAAAAATTCATAAACTATAGCTCTTAGGCAATAGATATTTTCCACGGATTGAATTCCTTGGCGAGACCACTGGAACTTTTCTGGCGAGAGAAATTTCAAGACTCGTCTTCCTTAGAAATACAAGTATAAATCATGTGGTGACGTCACTGTTGGGTGCTAGAGTGACATCCAAATATGTGGTTATGAAATGTGGTATCATCGAACCGCCGTAGCAGAGTGGGAGAGGATCAGATCTCGTGTGCACAATATACTGGTCAGTTTCTGTTATATTATCTAAGATTAAAGGCATAATAACTTCTTCTATAAACATTGCATCCTACTTCCTAACCCAGTTGATGTCCATGTTATTATTTAATATGTAATTCATCCTATCCTATGAGCAAAGCTGCTAGCAGGACAAACTGGTGATGCATTGACACGACACATTGTCCTCAACTAATAGTGTTGGCTCCATCTTGAAAACGAAAGATCTGTCATTACATGTACTTGTACACACACACGAGGGTTACCCACCCACCGCCCCTGTTCAAACAAAAGTTGGCAAGCTCTTTGCACCTAATGGAGATCAGCGGCTAAACGCATTAGGCTCACGTTTGGTACACTACAGCCAAGAAGTTACTTGTCGTTAAATTCGTTGCGCGTTTCACGTATCGACGTACGTCTTAGATCGCGAAAAAGAGCGAGAAAGAGACGGAACTTTAACGAGGCGGACAGAACGCCAACGCGAGGATGCTTCAAAAGTCAGAGCTCAACGGCAAGTCGGGATGCAGCTGGATTTGTGAAATGTTTCAAAACAAACATTAAACTTGTCACTGGTATTATTTTTAGACGGCCTAAGAGGTTACAACAAAACAAACTTTCGGTGCGCGCCTGTATCCAACAATTTACGAATGATGCTCGCAACCCATCTATTTTCTCCCCCGGTGAAAGTTTTTTGACAGCCCAGCCATAGATCACTGTTCAGACACACTCCCCGCCAAATTGCCAGCAACAGTTTCGTTATTGGCTGTTTGCGCCTTAGCTTGGTGGGCCCTCTGGTGGCTCACGAGTAGTGAAGTATTGGCCAAATAAGCTGACGTTTGGTGACGCGACCCAAATCGACGACAATGTCAACCAAATGTCATATATAATGATCCAGCTTATGTACAGGAAAATTGTGTAAAGGAAATCTACCACTACTAAAAATACATGTTATGTAAAGTTTTTAAAATCTAAATTTCATTCATTTATTTAATTGGTACTTTAAATGTCAAGTAACGAGCAACTCTAACCAATATTGTGAATAAGCGAAAAGCAAATACTTTATGTTTGCTTGAAACACCTATACTATTTTTATTTAACCTTTGCAGATACGGACTTTTCAAAAATATTTAATACCTTTACTCTCCTTTATTCCAAATACGCATTTCTCAAAAATATTTGAAAAATCAATTTTGTTATGATCATTCAATATTAAGCGCAAAAATTTAAGAGCCCTGATGACGCTTCAAATCATTATTATTATTTATTCAACGTCATTAATTTATGTACAAGTATTATAAACAGGAATAATTAACTTCAGACACGAAGTTTTCGAGACCTCCCATTGTGGAGACAATTTTTGAGGGTTCCACAGTTTAGATTGCAAGAATAACATTTGACTTTGAGAGAGCGTTTACCGGTGTCTACATCTCGAACACTATTCTTTTTAAATATATCTTTTGTCATACATATAGGCAAAATCGACAAGAATTGGGAAGCGCTGCCGAACACAGCAAGTCAAGTGGAAACCGAAAGAAAACGATTTCGTTTTGAACGCTGGAGACAATCACGGGCTCCCATTCTCCGCCAAAGCGAGCCCCGCGAATTATTTTGGTATTCTAAACGCGTAGTCCCGTTCTTGTTTCGCCAGTAATCAGGTATTCGGAATGAGATGAGAAAAAGTCCTGCCAACTGCATGTATGCAATATATATAGACAGGCAGGCGGGGGCGACCGCACTGGACACGACGCGGGGCTACAGCGAGTCGTGTCAAAGCCATTGTGTGTGATGCGAACTCAGGGGACAAAACAAACGCATACATAGAGGCGCGCCCGAGGACAGGGTTGGTGGCCTACTAGACGAGAGATGGCATTTGGCCACCGACAAAGACGACGACGACTACGACGACGACGACGACGACGAGAACGAACGAGAGAGACGCAGGGCTTATCGGTGGCCGGCGTAGCGAGAGATGGGGTCGGCGATGGATGGTCGTGGCACGGGCACTGTGTCATTCCACGCATGTTAATCATAAACTACCACATAAACTTCATTCCCATTTCGAGAAATAACTTCTGAGAGATACTGACTTGTTTTATGAATTATGCATCAGTGCTTGGGCGTTAAACTGAACCAGTTTCCGTAGCAGTGCTGCTGTGATGGAGCCGTGCTGGACATCAGTGTCTTATTGAAGGAGGGATGAACAGCAGGGGCTTATGTCCAGAGACTATTCAAGTAGTTCACTTAAATGTTTGATGTGATCTATTACTTAGATATGTCTTCTTCACATTTTCAAGAAAAATATTTAATGCAATCAACATTGGTTATCAAATTGCTACATCATGCTACATAAAGAGACATTAGATTTAACATCTCAAATTTATTTGAAAAGATGGCAAATCTTAATTGCATAGTTATAAAATGTGATAGTAAAAGCTTATGCAGCGCCCGACCAAGAAAATTAAATTAAACATACTCCGTATATTTATGCTGAAAGTAGTAAACTTCTTAAACGACAAATTCCACAACAGAGCGTCAGCTAGTGAGGACATCAATCTTCTAACGTTTCCGAAAAACTGTAGGACACGCTTCGACATCACAAATTCGAGAACTCCGCAGAAAATGGTTTGAAGAAACCGAAAACGTTGGGGATCGCGTGCAACAATAGAGTTTGCCCAGGGTGCACGTTTCTGACAAAACCCCTAGTGGACACTCAGTCACTCTTGGACAGGCGAGATATACGACCTCGTTCTACAGAATAGGAGGCGATTTATCCAACGCTACATTCAGCTCATGTATAACTATTTGAGGCGTCATCATCGCACATTCACATATTGATACAATCTATGCTCGCTTATTACGAATGATAAATTTTACCGTGCTAAATCTGGCGCTGGACGCATAACACCAAAATAGGACGTAATAAATGAGATATATATTTGGCCCCATACACCGTATAAATAACGGGTGTAGAATTATAAATATTTACTGACAATCAATCTACTTAGTGCTTTCGCTTACAGATTCTATCAGGTCTATGCTATTTCAGTAGATGACGCTGCTGTCATTTTGTTCTCTACGATTGATAATTTTGCTTCGAAATCGCACCGTCAGTAATGGCGACTGATTCTCTGGAGCGCCACCAATTACTGAAGGTATATACTGTGGCCATCAATTTTAAATTTCACTTATCCTTTATGATGTCACATGAAAGAACGTACAAATATTTGCTGTCTGCGCTGGTTCTGTGTACTTGGAGACTGGGTTAATGCTTGTCGCAGTGAAACTGCCCTTAAACAACTCCCTAATGCGATTGTACGAATGCAGTTTGTATCTAATTTTCCTTGGGGGCAATAGGCGTGCGCATGCGCTGTCGCAGAACAACGCCCCGACTTCCTTATCGCGTCCACATCTCATTTCTCAGTGGAACAATTTGATTTGGCGTCTTTGCATGAAAACACTATCAAGGACTTCTCTCCCTAGAAAGTAATACACTGATAAGAACGGAGCAACGTTTGCTATTATGCAAAATTAGGGCGCCAAGAACAGATAGGTTCTGAAACTCGGCAGATAGAGAAATGACGTAAAGCATTCGCGAATATTTAAGCTTTTATCACAATCGAGCCACAGCACCATAAACGTTTTTATCGTTAATATGCTAATTAGATAGCTCGCATTTCTTCTTCCCATTTTTGTCTGAGCGCCTCGTATAGACCGTCACCCAAATAGATGCTGACACCGTACACTTGCACACCATGTCACGCAGTTTTATTAGCCACAAGAATTAGTTACAAATGTAGACTATTATATTTTCAGCCAATACGTTGTGTCGATATTAAATTTATTCCTTCATTTCCTATGAAAATTAAATTTTCCAGGAAAAAAACAATATTGTGTTTAAGAGTCGATATTATCAGGGCAATGCACTCGTACCAAAATAATACGTATATTAGGAAAATATATGACCTTAAAACCACTATATGTTGCAACTTTTGTTAGGATTTCAATCTTGTATAAGAATACCATTTGGTCGATAGCAAATGAAATGCTATACGTTAAACTGATATACTCGATATTCACCGACTTTTCAACCCAACATACATTTATTTACCATGCGGCTGCATAAACAAAATCCATCAATCCACCCCATTCAACGATGTGAATGAATGAGCGACTGATTGGAACAACGTCCTCATAACAAACGTTATCCATTAATCGTGAACCAGAACTAACAATTGGCGCAATAATAACAAACAAATGGATCGCCACTGTGCATGCATGACGCATCCAGCGACTGTGGCCTTTAAATTATTTTCCTAGACAAACACGCATTTGGCCCTTGTTTACATTCGCCACACTGTGAGAGTGCCTCGCCATCAACCAGCTGTAGAGCGACAAATAGGCGAGCAAATTTGCCTCATATATATTCTAATTTTCCAACGCGCGCGAGAGGAGATGAGAGAATGTCGCGCCATCGTTTCGTCAATTGCTCCGTGTGAGCGAGTGTGAGGGCGACCTAGTAGTGCATATTCAGTTATATATTTATAGGAAAATGTGCTCGCGAGAGCGGATTTTAAATTCCAGTCGTGCACTTTTTGCAATTAGTAAAAGGCATTCGATAACTTATTTTTTCTCATTTTCATCGTCGTTCACTTACGGACTAGTGGACTCGTTCAGGCGCGAATGGCAGATTGTCATTTTGTGCGGGGGCGAACTGAAACTTGGTCGAGCCTATAAACGCTTCAGTCACATTGGGAAGGTGAAACCCTATTTCGGGGCTTCGCGATTCTATGAATATGCACCCACTAGCATCCGTTTGTCAAATTCGTCCATATATAGTGAAGATTCGCTTCGGATTATTTTTTATTTTGGCGTTGCTCTGTCGTTGATAACAATTTTGAACAAGTGTGTAAAAAAGCTCGCGAGTCATTAAAAACGGTTCCCGAGTAATTAGGTTAAATGATCTCGGTTTGCCTCCAGCGTCGAAAGATTGCCTGATTTATGCGACTGTAATAGGAATGAACACTAATTTTAATGAGACTTTTTTCTTTTACTTTATGCGAGTAAAGATTCAGCTGGATTATTAGAATTTCAAATTTTTTTTTTTTAATTCACTGAAGTTACGGATCACAACAGGAAGATTCTGTATCCCTCTCAGAGCTTAGGTCCTATGTGAGAGGCACATTTTCACCAGTACCCCGAGCCAAATCCCGCGCCGGGAATCGAACCCGGGACCGCCGAACCGCAGTCCGTCATAAACCAACTGCGCCACGACGGGTCGTACACGATCGAAATAAAATGTATCCACAAATTGAACTGTGTTTTGCATGAACCTGGTATGTGTATTAAAATAATTGTTTCTGTCTCATTAATCGCTTCAATTACTTTTAAAATCTGCATGTGATTAATTTGAATACAAGTACAGTACAAGTACTGTACAGTTGTTCTATGCGATATAAAATTGTATACACTCCAAATTGAAATTGAAAATTGCAAAACGGTGATAAAAAATTCTCCGATGTACAGTGTACAATAGCTTATTTGCCAATATTGTGCCTTAACCTGGGAGACTTTTGAAAGACTATTTTTTGGTTCCAATCAGTAGGTATATTTATCAACCTCAGCTAGATTACAAGTTATCGGAGGTTCAAAGGCACAATAAATAATCAATGCATATATCTACCTGCCTGCATTATTGCATTCAATAAACTAAGGAATATTGTGTAGATTTGTCGCAATGTTGTGAAATCATTCCATCTCTTGCAATTCTTTCGAACCCAAAAAGACAGACGACCGACCGACTAAACGACCGACGGACCAGATAATCAAGATTCGTGGCGCGCATGCGCCGAGAGGGGAGGGGCAGCACGCCCTGCAGCTCCCCCAGGGCGCTTAATTAGTTGCCGAAATAAAGCGTACGACTTCACAGATTTCTGACATCACAAATTCTGGAGGGAATAATTAAGGAGTCTTTGCACCGACCATAAACACTTGTAAACTGCGATTGCGGTGTCAGCATTAGCGGTGCGCAAGCCGGCACTCGCACATCTTTCTTTTTCACATTCGAATTCCCCTCCCCGACTCTATTTGGGCACTGCTTTAGATAATCGCCTCTCTTATATGGATGCCGTTATGCAATGTGCCGACTAACCCCTTCACGAGACAGTGAGACATTCGAAAATGTTTTAAATTCCGATATATGGAATGGATTTGTAATGTAGAGCGATCACTACAGATTATATTAGCTACCAGGATATTCGGCCTGAAACCCCTCCAGGATGCGATCCGGTATTTTTGCCATGCTCTGGCTTAGTCGTCTACCTAGGAAGGGGCAAGTACATGCACAGGTCCAACAGTTTTACTTCCATTCCGGAGGAAGACGTGTTTCGGAATTTTCTCTCGCCCGAAAAATTCTAGAGATCTCGGTCGGGAATCGAACCCGCGTCAAGGGCGCTGATGGCGAACACTCACCACTATGTCACACGAGATCCCTCAATATAGACGCTTAGGCACTTGAAAAATAAAGAAGCTGTCATTGCCCATTCTTTCGACCAAATTCCAGATGATGTTCCAGACGTGCAGGATACATAGGCTTTTGGCAATTGTAAATAAACGATTTCTGGCATAGAAAATTGAAAATAATAGTTTAGAGTGATACAAACTTGAATGGGATATATCCATAGGTGGACGTCGCCCATTCGTCCATCGTCAAAGTAATCTGTGGACATTGGAACATACAGTACATGCCAATGCGATGTCAAAGACCAATCCGGCTGTTAAATTGTGAGAGTTTGCACAACTATTTAATACTTGCACAGCACTCTAGGCAATTGGATAGCAATTATCTGTCCGATTAACTTTCGGACAATAGAAACAAGCTACGTTTCTTTTTCAAAGTACATTTAATTCTGAAAATCAATTCGCTTGCTTTAGACCGTTCTTCGTTGTGAACATACGTGCAAAGACTGACCAATGAAAAGAATTACTGAACCTAGTTCGGAAAAAGGTTAAAATAAGCATTAAGCGCATTACTGAGTATTTTTGACATTTTGTTGGAACTTATTTTCGAACGCAAATTTGTTTCACAGAGAATCGAACAAAACATTTTAGTCTCCTGGCACTAAGTCATCATGCGTAAATTCCTTTCTGTCAATAATGTATACGTCAACAAAAGAACAAACAGATGCTATAATCCAGGATTACTAAAGTAAGGTGTTAGTGTACCTTAAAACTCACCAAGCAAAACGTCAATTTACGATCGATACGTAAACTTCGCATCAATTTTGAAACTAGTTTTATAAAGTGTTAAACGCAATTATCGGAATACGAACCCTATGTAATTATTTAATTGAACACTATGCATTTATGATGATCAATTATAAGAAAATGAACAATTAATTTTCTGAATTCGAAAACTCAAACTAGACAAATATCTATGTAATTGTGCGAACTAACGCAGCTGAGCTACCGTAATTCATCAGTCAAGATCAATCATCTGGAATAAAATTTGGTTAATAACACTAATTAGCGCTGGGCAAACGATACAGACGGACATCAACATTTGAACTCTAGACCTTCAGCCGTCGTGGGTAGGTCCTTCCAAAAACAAAAATACAATAACTTTGAACATCATGTTTCCTCGTTTCGCTTCCCAACCGTGAATGCCCCGTGCCGTGTTGCCAAGTAATTTGCCTGGAAAAGAGCTCCTCCCATTCGTAACAGGCAAGATATCATTTCAATTTCCAGAAATTACACCTTGTACGAAAGTGCAGTTTACATGCGATCTAATGTGCTGCAAACAATGGCTGCCAGCCGTGCTGTGTGGGGGCGAGGAGAGAAAAAGTGCTCGCGTTTATGGTTAGAGGCCAACACACACAAAAAAGAACTGCTCAGTGTGAAACGAGAAATGATCTTGCATCCTCCTATGGCCATCAAGCGTACATATATTCTAAAAAGCTGTTAGCCAAACTACTGGAGGTAGATGGGAAATCATATTGATCGACGGAGGGCATCTCTTCAATTCACTTTTTTTGAAAATTCAATGTCGAAGCATTGGAGGAGTTCCGTTGCCGAAGCATCTTAACTCTTTCGCCGACTACACCCTTCAGTTCAGTCAATTTTCTAAAATGACACAGAGCCACTCAAATGCGACCCATTTTCTGTGTACAAAGCGACTTAAAACACATCATTATGAGACGATATTAAACAGACTAATTGTAAAATATGGTGAACCTTTGACTACTAATTCGTATCAAAACCTGGTTTAAAATTGTTTCACTTAGCCAAAGAGATGACGTAAAAGTAAGTGGAGTGGCTGCAAAAATCCATTGAAATTTGGTAACTATTATAAGAACAATATATTTTGAAATGTATTAAAATTCTAATAAAATATTACTAAAAAAATAAGTATTCTGCAAACGATTGAAAGTAAAAAATCTAACTCAAGTCATTCCAGGTTTTTAAATTTTCCATGCCACGGAAAAATGGGAGCAAGTTAGGGCTGCATAAAAACTTGAGATTATTTGATCCAGTTAACTGTTCTTGTCAAATGTGCACATCAAAACCCTTTGGTGAGCGACACTTAGAGAAATTCATTTGACAAAACATTAAATATCACCAGATTTTTCATCTATAGATTTACATCTCCATTTCTGTTAGAGTATCATTATTATATCTCTCTGCTTTATCTCTCGAATGAACTCTTGAACAGGAAAATCCGAAGAAAATGACAATTCCCGACCAGAGGTCTCGGGAGAATTTATAAACCTACATAAACGGCATCATCTGAATATATTGCAATATTTGGCGGCACCATTCGTCGCCTCTGCTCATCGCACATCATTAATCATATCCAAACAAGGCTCCTAATTGCGCAGGAAACGTTCCCTAGCAAAACACCAACGGCGAGGGAGCATGTCATTGACTGCTCGTTTTCACTATCGAAACCAAAGCGTTTTAGTCGACTTCGCATGCTCACCGAATGATTGACGTTATAGTCAACAGTACAATGTGAGTTCTGGCGCAACCCTTAATTAGATGTGGATCAGGTGAACGACCAAGTTTTCTAGAGATGGAGTCAAATTCGCATAATAATGTGCCATAATAATTATTTCTCGATTGTTAGCTTAATAATCATAACGCCTTGCGCACATCAAACAACCTGAACAAATTAATATATATTTAGATAGACATCTAATTTTTATGATGTCAGTCAATATTTTGAATATTATTATTTTTTTGTAGCTTAATTTAAAAGTAATTATTAAATTGTGAAGATGCATGATCTGGATGGAACACAGAAGTCATGTTCGTTAGGAAATGGTCAGCGACTGAAAGAAATTGATCAAAGCTTTGTTCTTTGGGTCCCCACTTTTTATTATGAGCAAATTAATTGTACACCTACATTTATACAGTTAATAATCAATAAGTGAGACTTTCATCTGATCTGAGACTTTCAGTTATCCAGTAATGTAATTTTTGAATAATGTTGAAATTGGTAAACTACTCGAATATTAAAATTATAATTGCAACAAAACTAATTTATAGGTTTCACCATGTACATTATCATATTTGTTTAGAAATCAAGTGTTTATGAGCACGCAAATAAATGAAAACGAGATGCACGTAAAGATAATCGCCGAACCGGAACGATGTAGATGAACGAGATTGCATGTACTATGCAAAATGATAAATCCACGTTTGGATGTTTAAACATGAAAATTACAATCCTCGAAGGGAAAGGTCAGTTGAGACCGTGGTGATAGAATTATC
>JAQGBY010005796.1:0-14081 GCA_034698785.1 Mycogona germanica | reverse complement strand
ATGTACAACCATTTCAACTCATTGTGCAAAAGCGAATCAACACGATCCCTATTGAAAGAAAAAGAACCAAATTGATGAGGTTTTTCAAAAATTTCAATTACCAATGTCTGTATATCTATCTGACAGAGGAGATGTTCTTTTTTTTAAAATGTGATGATTGATCCGATCGAGCGACTTTCGAGCGACTTTCAAACGCCAACAGCACTTCCAATCTCTATTGGGTAAAAAGGTGTTTGTGAGTGAAGCTCGTTCGTTGGTCGCTGGTTCCTGGTTGAACTCGTTTGGGTGTAACGCCGGCGTCGATTGGAAACGGAAGCTCGCTAACGGATCCATCCCCGTCGGCTGCCCATCCATCGTTCACGTCGCCAGACATCGTCAGACATCGTCACGGACGAGCTCTCCAGAGCCACCGTCTCTCCACATATCTTCGCAATTTGAATATTATTCATGTGTCGTAACGAAGCCATTAAGTAGAGAGGAGTTTTACACGGAAGGGAATGTGGGCGTGGGGTGTGGGGCGTGGGTGGAAGAAGGGGACAGGGGGAGGGCAGGACGAGAAGACGGATGTCACGGACACGACGAGGGAAACACCGAAGCAAATATCGATCGAGGCAAGCGGGTCGCGACACACCTTGCTCAAATACAGGATAGAGTGCCGCCATTGCTAAGCCAGGAGGACTATTCGAGTGAGCGATTGACTCACTGGAAGACGAACAATTCATTCGCGACACTACAATTCACTTCTCATTTGCAGCTGTAATGTACATTGTATCGATCATGACGCGATCATGACGCGCACCGTGTACGGCTCGCTACAGGTCAAATTGATGGCGCCTCATCTCAATTCATTCTAGTGTCGCCATAGTCACCATTTCGGGCTCACTTAATTGAACACTAGAAATTCATTCTACAAAATATTTTAAAACTATAGTGTAGTTCATACTATTTCAGTACATGTCAATGTAGAAGTAGACGAGTATAAATATTTGTACGACTCCGGCCACCTGTCTTTTAAAGGGAACTTTCGCTTCTCTAAGAATAACGTCAACGTAAATGCGAGACGACACGTAACGGATCGTAACATTTGAGCGTAATGCCACGGCGTAGTGCCGTATTTCCGCTTCCGTTTCGAGCCGGGAGACTCTTCGGAAATGGGCGGAGTGGGTGGTGAAGATTCCCATAAATCAGCGTGTGGGTCGTTTTGAATAGGCGTTGATCGTGGCGATCCATTTAGCGCAAAAATGCTCTCAATATTTAGTAGGATTATTTAGCCGTTCATTTAGCATTTTCATGCGCAACTAAATTTCCTTTCCACGCAGAATCGCTATTCCTATCTCGCCGATCAACCGTTCTTTCAAATTGATAAGTTGTGCGTGACCCTGCGTGACCCTGTTGGCGTGAAAAGATTTTCAATCCAACGACGTCATCGAAATGCGTTCCGCCGCATAGCGCCAGCGTATTGTGGGATTGCCAACCTAGGAATGGGTCGGGGGCAGCTATAACGCCTAACGGTTGTGGCGTCAAATAAAATGGTGTTAATTTTGGAAGAATTGTGACAAAGTAGGATGGTGGAAAAGTGATGGAGTTTGCATTGTTCCCCATTCGAAGTTACCTTTTGGAAATGTTGGAATTGAGTCTAGCGGCTGTGTCCTTGTGTCTCAATTGTCTCTCCATTGCGCAGGTGTGACTACCATCTTGACCATGACATTCCTGTCGCTAGACAGTCGCAGCGACCTCCCCAAGATGTCCTACTCGACCGCCCTTGACTTCTTCATGTACATCAGTTTCGCTTTCGTCTTCGCCACCATCATCCAATTCGCCTTGGTCCACTACTTCACCAAACGCGGCAGCGGAGAGGTCTTCATTCTGTCGACGGACGAGTCCACCTCGGCGGAACAGTCGGACGTAAGTGGACAGCTTCCATCCTCGTCATTCAGAGTCGGACACACTCGTTCTCCGACATTCATGACATGTCCTAGTGTCTTAGATTCCATAGTGTTTGTCCGTGAGAGCCACTCTGAGCCAGACACAAAAAACAAGATTTCTCTATTAATTGAGCTGGCAGCCAACACCCCAGAACACCCAGAACCGTCAGCAAGTCGCGGGAAAATGGCAAACGCAGAATCTCGGTGACGGGGACAAAAGCTCGTTTGCAGCCGAGTCTGTTATTTGGGTCGGGGGAGAGGGAGGGGACCAGGGGACCCGTACACTCCGGTGGTGTACATGTACACCTCTGTCACGAAGAAAGAATGTCAATTGAGCGTTTCCGCGAAAGAAAAACGAAACTCGTTATGAGTGAGTCGGAACGCGCAAATTGCATTCTTTTGTCGTTTTTAAATTATTTATTGCTCATTCAACCATGTAACAGCCATGCTGAGGCGAAATACCACTGGCTTGGACAAAACGACATTTGCAGAAAGATGACGCGACTCGCGCCAAATTCCAGAAGTGGTGGCGCGCGAATGCGCTTTTAATTTACAATTGTCTTCGTCCGACTCGTTAAAAGCTCGCCAGGACTTAAACTGTTTCACTGTTTGTCCGCCAGTCCGAGCTGATCGCCAGAGACTCGGAGGAGGAAGAGGAGGAGGAGGTGGACACCGGCCTCGATCACGTCGCCGCCGCAGCTGTGGCCACCGTCACGCCGCGTCACGTCAGCTGCCGCGACTGCTGCGCCCCCGGTGCCCGACACCCGCACCACTACTCGGCCGAATACGAACGCGCCCTCCGTGTGCGCGCCGCCAACCAGCACGCGGCGCGCTGCAACAGCCACCCGGGACAGCAGCTGAGCCAACCGGACGCGCCCACCGGCCTACGGAGGCTGGCGCACGCCCTGGCCACCATGGTGGCGCGACTCCGCGGCCGACGCGTCACTCACTACGGCGGAGGCAGCAACGGCGATCCGGCCACGTCGGAGGAGGAGGAGGAAGCGGTGCCACCCGCCGTGCGGCCGTACGTGGTGCGCCGCCGACGCCGACATCGGCGCGCGGCCACCTCCGCGCCGCCGGACATGGTGTCGTCCGCCGGCAGGGGGCGCCACGTGCACGCGCCCATCGACTTGGACGAGGACATCAACAGCGTCAGTCGCATCGATTCCATCGCCCGAATCCTGTTTCCGGTCAGCTTCTTTCTCATCAATCTCTTCTACTGGTACATCTACTTGTTGGCGCAGAGCACGACCGGCACGCTAATGGACATGTGATATCGGCGCTCGATTTGTGAACGCGCCCACGACAGACCAGCGCGTGTGTTAGCGCAAGAAAATAGTGAACGGAAGCGGCTCGATTTATCTGCTGTTGCCTACATCATGCTGTGTATTTAATTTTTAGTACAGCCGAACTTTACGATGACAGTTTCTTAATATTTACTTTTCCGAATGTGTCGCATTCTTTCTGTCCCCGCAAATAAAGTTTGAAAAATAAATATTTCGCCTGTTAAGGTCATTGAAATGTCACGCGAAGGAATTTGTGTAACACGCCGCAATTTCTGTTCGAGTTGATTAAGTTTTATCGCTCGACACCAATGACGAAGCAGATGTGTTGCGCTTGACAGGGCGCACAATATTCGAAACGAAATTAATTTCGCCGGAAGTTGAGCGTGAGAGAACCGCGCATTTGCCATTATTGCACAGCCCAACGCACCCTTTCCCCCAACGCACCCCCAACGAAACCCCACCGCCGCCGACGTGAAATCAACAATCTGTCGTCAAAATAGAAAACGCCGACAGGTGGCGCCACCTACACTAGAGACTCGCTTAAGTTGGCGCCATTAGGCCTAGGCTACTATGCCCTATCCTGGGCTGCTTGTGGCTGTAACTGTTAAGGGACACGAATGTAATTAAATACGCCAACACTGACGTAATACGGTTGACAGGAACAATATTAAAGCTTTTGTATTGTTTGGCGAAACGCACGCCTAACGCATTTGGACATACAATTTGGCAATCTGCATAGGGCGAGCTTAATTGGAAAGTGAATGTGGGGCAATGTTGGACTCACCCGTTACCCGTCGGATTGCTGTTGATTCGTAGAAGTGAACTGCAATATAGTATTTGGTTGACGGCGAGCACTACTCTGTATTAACGCACGACCTTGAGAAGTTGACCCCCCCATAGACCTAATTGAATTTGTTTTTGTGGAGAAAGTGTCACACGCCATGCTGCCAGACGAAATTACCTCTTTTCTGGCCATCAACATGAAGATTAGGCGTGTTCAATGACCTTTGACAATTTCACAAACAACTCAGTTGGAAATGAAAATTCTATCTGTTTATTTATTGAAATATACTCCGAGCAGATTGAAAAAGACATCGACATTCGGGAAATGTCATTTATATGCATATTCACTAGATCCGGCGAGAAAAAGAGAATGAGGGCAACGAGGCAGCCTCGCGACTCTACCGAAGATTGGCGCGCCACCTGGTGTCCACCATTGTACAACTAAAAGACAATGTGTTCATTTCAGCATTGGGAATTAAGCGGGCAATTAAGTCTGGAATATTGATTTATTTTCAGATGCGTACAGATGCCTCCAGCAAATCAGTAATATTAATTTGTACGGAAACAGTAAAATTTCGAGTAAAGCTCGGACAAATTTTAATATCACATCGATTACGACAATAATATAATTACTAGAAATTTTAAATTTTATACAGATAATAACAATCTAAAAACAGCCACGAAGATTAGATATTGATAATGGTTTTTTCTACGCACCAAAATTCGATTCTTATCGATGAATTAAAAAATAATGAAACTACTTCAATTAAACTATTTGACGTGCGAAGAAAATAAAATAAAAAATTGAGGGGTATTTAACCTCGGAACAGTAACGTCCGAAAAGTCCGACGAATTTCCCCAACTCTATCTACCAACGGCGATGACATTGCCGCTGTGGCGACTGCCTCCTTGCTGGCGTCATCGGCAGGTGCTGGCGTAGATGTAGTCTCCTAGTTCGATAAGGCGAGACGGCACGAGAAGGGGCCTCCCCCGGGCCTCCATCAGCTCAGCCATGGTCATGGTCCACCATCTCCTGAGGGGAAGGGCAGACTACAGAGCCGACGTCGTCCAGTTCTCGGGGGCCACATCCGAAGTGTAGCAGATCCAGTAGAGAAAGTTGAGCGCGACGAAAGTAAGCGGAAATAGAATTCTGGCGGCTCGGTCGATCTGACTGACGCTGTTGACGCCGTCGGTGCTGAGGCCTCGAAGGTGGACGCGATAGGTGTCGTTGCCCAGGACGCAGTACACGAACTGCACGCAGCAGTGGTGGCGCGGCGCCCGCGGGGTGGCGCTGTCGTCAACGACCGTCTCGTCACCTGCCCCTGGCCCTGACCCTGCCGCCGCCGCCGCCCCCGGGGTGGTGCTGGAGTCGCGATGACGGCAGGATGACGACGATAACGGTTGGGACGTCATCATCTCCTGGTATCCAACATCCGAGGGCAAGGGGAGAAAAAACACAAAAAACCATCCGGATAATTTCACTTTGAAAATACAAACTTTTACAATTCATCACAATCTTCTCTCAATCTTGGCACACTTGGCTCAAACAAATTGACACATTTGCCAATGTGTCGACACTTTCTCTCATCGTATGGCCGAGCCTTTAGAATATTATTCAATCTTTGGGGATTCGAATACCGTTAAGGTGCAGCAATATGGTTGTGCAATATTAGAGTGAGTGGGTGGAGGTGGGTGGAGGGTAGGGGGAAATCGAAAGGGGGTGGGGTGGGGGGTGTAGTACATTGTCTATAGAGCATTAAATGTACACGTTGTATTCTTGAATAGAAGGGACGAAAGAGCAGTGTGTTTGTTCGCAGGCGGCGAGTACAAAAGATGAGCGCGACCGAGGCGTGACAAAAGGCGCGACGCGGGCGTTGTGGCGGGTGGCGAGTGGCGGCGGCGCCAAAAATAGCGGATCCGGATTCCCAACAATTGTTTCGCCAAACCAGTAATCAGCTTCCATTGACACGGATTTTTCCTTTAGTCTCGAAAACAAATTCTCGCACAAACCCCCAAAAAATGCGCAGACAGTTTTGTTGGGGCGCAACATTCAATTCATAGTGGCGCGCGATCCTTTCAAAAATATAAGAGCTGCCGATAAATGTATTATTCTACTTCTTAAATTTGATTCCGGGATTCCGGGACACAGGCTACAGTACGACTCAAAAGTTCCAGCTAAAATAAAATCTCGCTCTGTCCTATTTTGCTGGATTGGTAATGGAGAATGGGCTGTGTTGCGGTACAGCATCAGGGGGAGCTTTTGCAATGCCTAGCGTTTACTTTGGCTTTTCGTAGTTTCTCAGGTTGAGGGGTACAATTACAATTACAATTTGTACCCACAAGCAGCCCCCAAGAGAGGGGCCTAGAAGAGGTCGAATGAAGCATTGTCCATCTTACCGTTGTCATGTTGGTGAGAATGAGGGGTCGTTCGTTGACGGTGAGATCTCCGTTGGTCTCCCTCGTCTCCACGTCCTCCCACTCGCTGTCCTCGAAGGCGCTCTCACCGCCCTCCTCATCGTCGTCGCCATCGTCATCGTTCAACGGTTCGCCACTTCCCACCTAACACGAAGATTGAGAAAGGCCGCCTGTTCAAGGAATGCATCCACATAGACATGAACAAATACGCTAACCTACAGACTAATACCAATTGGTTCGAACCAGTCGCGATGCATTTAATCGCCATAATTTATACAGCATTGTTGTAACAAGTGGGGTGTTTTATCATCTCCGCAACACATGTGTGCTCGAAAAGCTCAAATCAATGTTGACGAGATGAACTTTGAAGACGATCAAGTTTGATCCGGAAGAGTCAGCGATAGCGTCAACGCCATTTGCCCGCCACAGCGTGAAGAAACCACGAGCCATGAACCGAGATTAACGTAAACCTCATCATTTTTAAAGAGAGAGAGAGAGAGAGTACATGTAAATTGAATGAGGGTCGAAATTAAAAAGGAGCCGAGCGAGCCTCTGGCAACTATTCGCTTTTCGTCGTCAATCTGCAACGAACATGTTCCTCCCTAATCTCAGTCTCTCACGTTGGCTCTTCCTCCGAGGTCGGATTAAAGTGGGGGCGCGATATCCAAAAGCCAAAGTCGATGGCGGAAGAAAACCGTGTCCCCGCCTCACATTTACCATTTCCCATTTCCGAGTAGCATCGGGGGACAAAGTGGCAATTGGGCCCTTTCACACCGGCTCGTTGCACGCCGGTATCACACTTGGAAACAGAAACTAATCCACATCTAGTCATCGATACAGAGTAGTTGCCAAACATTGGGCGGATTTGTTTCTGTTTGCTGGCGTCAGATCTGAAATCCCAAATGCCAACAACTAAACAGGAACGATCCATATAAGCTAGAATTTCAAATTGAATTAAACTGGACTAAACTTTGAAAATGACTGGTTTCCGCTTTTCAATTGAGTTGAAGCGGCGTCGTCGGGAAGTTCTTGGAAGGAGTTTTGCTCGGTGTCACAGGCTGACCAACCAAGGAGTTCGCGTACATCGATCGACTGATGCCAAAGGTGGGGGTGGTGGGGTGGTGGGACAGGGAGGAAGTGTTTCCAATTTGGGCGTAGGAATCTCCGCCAGTGGTCCGTAGCAGCACACCCCCATCAATCCCGAAGCGAGCTTATTAAGCACTTTTGAGAAGAGATTAGCAATTTGGCAAAAGCATGAGCAAGCGATAGTGCTTTGCCCACTCGATTGGCGCCGCGCATACATTGAGCCTACTCGGGACGAGACGAGGCCTCAGCCCTAATATCAGTTCGGTGGTGGGGTGGAGGGGTGGAAATATCGGCGGCAATTTGTGCGAGACGGTGGCTTCGGGATCCCAGCAGTCTAATCGTGTTAGGGAAGCGAAAGGACGGAAAAGCGGCTGCTGTCGTGTCACGAACAGATTAAGTCCTCCCAGCCCCCACGAATCTCCTCAACGTGTCAGTGTTCTTGTGGAGGAGGAACAGGAGGAGGAACAGGAGGAGATGCACAAGATCCAGCTTTAATTTTGTTTGCATTTTGCGTTCGACGAATCGGCGAAAAGAGAGGAACACGGTTCTAACTTTTATCCGCACATTAATTCTGCCATTACAGGAAGGCTGGCGACGATGAAATGGCAACCATTTCATCAAATTAGGTCGCTTCGTTTGGATCGCTTCACTTCCAAATAGGCTTTAAAATTAATTTTTTTTAAGAAACGGTAGTTTTAGTGGCCAGTCTAACTAAGCCGACGATCAATTGACTATTCCTAACGAGTGGGTATCGTTGAACCTCCCTTCTCGCCTCCGGACCCCGGTACAGGAGACGAGCGCTCGATACAAGAAATAAGATATAAGACATAGTTGCGCTACCTTGGTGAAGAAGTGAACGCCGGCGAATTCCAAGAGCGAGGCGATGACGAAGCTAAAGCAGAGGATGACGAACCAGTCCAGAGCCGTGGCGTAGTGCACTTTGGGCAAGTCGTTCTTGTTGTCGATGCCGAACGTGGACAGAGTCAGCACGGTCGTGATACCTGACATGGCACAAAAATACATAGATAAATACGAGGTGCGTTCCATCCTCCCAGGGTGGTTGGCGGATCGATGGCCAGCGCCATTCGGGACATTCTCTCCATTCTCTTACCCAGGCCGATACGATCGGCGGTCGCCTCCCGGTTGATCCAGAACGACACCCAGGAGATAATGACGATGAGGACGCAGGGAACGTAGACCTGGATGAGGAAGTAGCCGGCGTGACGTTTCAACTTGAAGTTCACTTGCAAAGTGGAGAAGACTCCTGGCGAGAGACAGTTTTCGGTCGACAACGGATTCGGAAAACAATAGGTGGACAACAGCCGTCATCCCGTCCTCCCTTCCTCCCACACACCCCGTTTAGCCCCAAGATAGCTAGTAATTCGAATCCGGAACTTGATTTTTAAAAAAGAAGAAATCTCCTTGTGGAGAAGGCGGGTGTGGGGAGGAGGAGGAGGAGGGTGGGAGGCCAACACGGTGTCAACATTCCTTATGGCTCAGACTACTGTACTCTCGCCCGGTCCCGATATGTATATAATACGTTCCTCGAAAACAAATTTGCGCCAACAAGAGAAACGAGTGTCAGTGGTAAGACGGATCGCGAGCGCCGCCACAAACTTAATTTGCAGCCACCTCCACCACCTCCACCACTTCCTCCTCCTTCTCCTCCAGCAACAGCAGCTCCACCATCTTTTTCGTTTCGTGCAAATAAAGGAGCACAGCGGTAATAGAAATGACGACTCACGTGCCTGCACGTGAACCACTCCCCCTCCCAACAGCCAGTGTACACATTAGCTCGGTGCTGCTCTCATAAAAGGTGTTTTGTTGACGTCCCCGACATTAGCCAGTCAACTGCAATCTAACTCGTCGTCGCTGGAATTTGGGAAACGGGATAGCGGTGGAATTGCGCTCGCTAGGTGAATGGAGAGAGGGGAGAGACGAGGGGATGACGTTTCTCCCACTCCATTAACAATGGCGGCCTCCTGCCTCCTAGGAGAGGCTCCTGCGTGCGAGGGCGAGGACGAGGGTGGTTGAAGGGGATTTTGGCCAACACATACCGCTCGCTGCGACAATAATGGATTTCTTTCGCGAATTAGAGCCCAGATTCGTTGGCGTGCAAAATATGATTTCGACTGGCGAAAAGAGTCTGGAACATTTTTTCTTCTTCTCTCCCTTCTCGACGACAAAGTTAGCGCCAGCGAAAAGTTCCGTTCAGTCGCCGCCAGCCAAGCAGTCAGCCAGACCGCAGTCCCAAATTGTGGAATTAAAAAGGTGGAATACGTCATTTGGCGACACTAACGTTTTTATTAGAAAAATGGCAAATGCTCGTCATCGGAGCGTAATAGCTGCTGCCTCTTTGCCTTCCAGCAGCATTTCCAATTTGCTCGTTTATTAATTGCATTTCCCTTTTCTCTTACCTCGACGCTTACCGATAATACCGAGTCGCAACACCTTCTGTCGCCAAACGCTAACAATTACAATCCTTTTCGGTCGCAACTCACCCTTGGGTTGGTTATCACGTCTGACCAACACATCTATATCAAAGGTCAATGAGGTCTTTTTAAATGACGACACAAAAGCAAAAAGATGATGCCGGCCTTTATAATGACCGCGAGCCACGCCTTAACGTTGTGATGCGAACTATCGATAGTTGACGACGTTCCTAATAATATCGCGCATCCATTTGGTGTAGTAATAGATAAACATTCCCCCGACGCTTCCCCAAAGGTGGCGCCACGCACACCATCGTCCCATGTATTCAATATCTAACTTAACCTAAATCCATGTACACATTATATACATGGTGCGTCGCACGAATGTCAATTATCCGTCGTAATTGACGGAGGTAAAATGATTATTCATTTTAACCTGGCGTCGAAATTGTTGTTGGGCGAGTGGGTGGAAGGGGGAGGGGGGGGGGGACACATCCACCATTCCAAGTTTGCCAACAACAAGTAGGGAAATGACAGGAGGGTGGCGGGAATGGAGAGGCGCTGAGGATCGACAAAATACTCAACCATTTTATAGCTTCAATCCTTATTAGATGGCAAATACACACATACACGAATGACGGAGCTTACGGGATTTAATGAATTTGTTAGATCGTGCATGGTTGGATTAATGAGTCTGGCATTTGCCTAGGGGGTGAGCAATCTCTCCACTTTGCTACAGAGACAGAAAAAATTCATAAAGATCCCCCAGCCGGTTTTTCTTCTGTTTTTTTGGTAATAGTTTTTTGCAGCCTCACGTTCATGTTGGAGTCGGATGAGCGCTGTCTCAGGAAATAAATCCCTTTTGCTTTAATAGGTATTAAGGAACCCACCAATTTCAAATCAATTAGTAGCACTACATTCGTGTCGTCTACATAATTTATTCCCAAAAATGAAAGGAGAATTATCGATTTGCTGGTTACGTCGAATTTATTGAAAATTTGTTCTTGCCAGTGGCAACAACCCGGTACCGAAAACAGTTTCGGAGTCCTCCTAAAACGCCATAACCGCGCTAGAAATGGGGGAAAAGGCGCACGTGCAGCACGTGCAAGCTCAACTCACTAATGAATTACTAAGGCCCGGAATTTGCATATTGATCGACTCGGGCTCTTTCCCACCCGTGGCGTGTCGCGATCCCAACTTCCTTCATTGTTTACTCGGATGCGGGAAGCGTGATTGATCACGTGACACGAGGGCGGTTCGGAAAATTCATTTCTTTTTCAAACGAGTCAACATTGGTCTCCTATTTTAATATTCGGTCACGCTTGACAATGTTTTTTTCGAAGGGTCGGATATTTTTTTTTAGAACAGAAATTAGCTCTCTCGAATCGCTCGTATCAAAGTTGTAGGGGTTGATAAAATGATTGGTAAACGTCACGCACACTCGGGTAACTTTTTCACAAATTGACTAAAATAGTTAAATAGGTGTCGACTGACCTCGTCTCATTTTGACAGTCATATTGCGTTGCGGACTTCCGACCAGATCGAATTGTGACAGAGCCATGGAGGAGTCGAGCGTGATGGCGCTGTCGTCGGCCCACTCGTAGCGAACCTCGTCCACCGCGTACGCATCTGTCCCGCGGCCAAACACCACACCACACACCGGAAACACATCATCGGAATTAGCATTCGCATCGAGTTGACGTCATCCGACATTGAAATGATGAAAACGGAGACATGAACGGAACGAGAGAACTTACAGCTTCCAAAAATCAGTGGACACGACTGTCTGTCCATTGGAAAGTTTCTCAACTGCATCGGACACTTGGCTTTGATCGTTAACCTGCAAAATGATAAAATGAGTTGAAGACATTTTAACCTTGGGATGACGTCAGGCCGCCGTTCTGCTTGGGGGTCGTTCTCTAGGCCTAGTTGACGTCGTTTTGGAGATGAGAGGAGGTAGGTAGGATGAGGTGGGATGAAGGGTGCGTTAGCCCTCTCACCGCGTGGAGTAGAGGACGCTCCCGTCTTTCTCGATGCGCAACAGTTTGTTCGGTCTGGTGAGGGTGTGGACGTAGGACTGTTGTCCGTTATGAAAGTAGGTGTCCGGCTTCCAGATGCCCTCCAGCATTTTCATATTGAGGCTGAGGGTGGGCACGGGACCGTCGAAGCGCAGACGACGATCCAGCCAGTTCTGGCGGAAGTAGCAGTCCATCTGGTAGGTCTGCGAACGAAGTGCGACACAACCAACGAACGAGCACAGCTTTTTCAATAGCTTCAACTCGATCGTCACCTCATCGGAACCGAACCCGGAACCACCTCCGTCAACCAACTTCAATCAACTACATACAACTAAGCGTTTCTAAAATAAACATCTCGACGAGTCAAATGTCCGCTCTCGTTACCTCCTCAAAGTCTACACGTATAATGTAGATGTATTCAAAAAAATAAAAAGATCGGAGGACAAGCCATTCTTTACAATCAATCAATACAAATTATAAGTTTACAAATAGTGAATGAATGGCGCGATAATATCAGGCTCTCCAATTGCTATGGCAATATTTTGAGGGCCCTACATGGGATAATGGCAAAAAACTTATTTGACTTCGAACGGGCAGCAAAAACAATTTCCAGATTTGAAGTTGGAAAAGCGAAGAATTTCGGTGGAGCCAACTTTGTTTTCCTTTTTCCTTTGGCACGATTTCAGGGAAGAACCTTTTAAGTGGCATTTTTCGCGAGAGAACACTTTATCATTTCGAATTGGGCTCAGCCAATGGAATTGGAGTTCGCCCAATCTCAATGGCCATCGTTAACAAAAATAAGAGATACTCGTGCTCTTAGCATTTGAATGGTTCAACGCAACCGGACCTGTCTCAATCTTCCGCCGACCTTCGCCCTTAAAATAATTCTCAAATCTATTTGTGGCCGCTTTTGGTCTCCCGTCCTCCCCTGCCTCCTCCGTGCCTCCTCCGTGCACCATCCGTGGAGAAAACTTCATAAACAAGTCGGCCCAGGATCAAGCATCAAGCGGAGATGGTGCACTTAACAGTCACGAGTTCGGGTTAATTTTAGCTGGCCAATGTCAAGACGGAGCCAGCATCCGTCCGGAGGAGGAGGAGGAGGAGGAGGAAGAGGAGCTGTCCTGAAATTCCTGTCCCCGCTCCACTAACCCACTCGATGACGTAGAAGGAGGCGTCTGTTTGTCGTTAGGTGAGACAACAAATCGCCGGTGTTCTATAACTGACGGACCGCACTCTCGGTGACAGGCGCGGGTTGCTCATACATTAGCCGCAGTTGACGCCCCCCCCCGACCCCAGCGAGGCCCACACACAGTATCATCAATAAATGAAGCGCCTGATTAGGATGAGTCGGCAAAAGAGAGCAAAGTGACAATTGACGAGTCGAGCTAATCCGCGATCTGCTACCAATAAAGATAGTTGGGAGCTGTTCAGTCTTGCAATCTCGTTAATGTATCGTAATATGACTAACCATTTCCAGCTCCGATATCGGTCCCATGCTCTTCACCAAAATATTAGTAGAGACGACGGTGGGTGTACCTGAAACAGACAATTACAAATTCCTCGTCTTCTCCAATCAATGCGCTCATTCCGACGGTGTCACTTTGTATGTCACCATCATTTCTCTTTCTCCTTACATAAATATCATCATCATCATCATCACTCAATTCTTTCGTTTAGTCGACAGAAAACAATCGAAAGCAAACAATTCCCTTAACGAAGCGGTGCGAGTCGAGCGCCCCCATTCTGCCCCCGACCACGCACATTGCCCAAATATCCTTAGTAGGCATCTGACACCTAGCTCACCCCTTCACCCCACCCCTAACCTACGCATCGTTTGTCTGGAGGAATTCGCCCAATTGCGAGTCAAAAACGCAGCCAGGGACATATTTCTGACTGGAAACAAGTGAGCCCCGACGACTATTTTTAGCGCTTCCGCAAACGCTATTCTCTCCAATTGCAGGCTCGCTTCACTCGACGACTTGACTCGAGGGGGTGGGGGAAGTGGAGGGGGAGGAACAACATAATTAGTTCTATGTCGGTAATTTTGCAATTACTGTCAGCGGGAATGCCACAGCAATTATTGTGCTCGCGTTTTAATTTGCCGCCATTAAAAACGAATGTTTCGGCGGCTCAACC